>APFE031216959.1:5821-27477 GCA_000404065.3 Pinus taeda | reverse complement strand
TACGGAAAAAGCTGTATAACCTGAGGATGAAAGATGGAGACTCGGTGACAGAGCATCTGAATGCGTTTAACACTGTGGTAAGTCAGTTATCATCTGTTGATATTAAAATTTTAGATGAAGATAAGTGCATCATTCTATTGTGTTCTCTATCAGATTCGTGGGATAGTCTGGTTATTGCAATAGGTAGCAATGCAACTGCTTTGCAGTTTGATGAAATAGTCTCAACCTTGCTGACATAGGAGATGAGACGGAAAAATATGGACAACCAGAATGGTGATGCCTTGTCGGTACGAGGACGGTCCCAGAATAGAAACAAAAATAAGTCATCGAGTGGGAGATCTAAATCTAGAGGGAGATCTAAATCTCCAGGAAAACCTACAAAGGTGGTGTGCTGGAAATGTGGAAAGGAAGGGCACTTCAAAAGGGACTGTAAATCTAAAGCTCCTGATAAAGGAAAGGGGTCTGATGATGCTCCTTTTACAAAGGCAAAAACCACCTCAGATGAAGGTGGGGATGTGTACTTGGCTTCTTCAAGTACACATGTTGATCATGAGGCATGGTTGATTGACTCAAATGCATCCTTTCACTTCACTCTCCATAGAGAGTGGTTTTGCGATTATGAGAAATATGATGGTTGTAATGTCTTCTTGGGGGATGATAGGAAGGCTAGAATCATTGGTCGCGGAAAAGTAAAGTTGAAGTTGCAAGGTGGAAGGGTTAGAACACTTGTGGGTGTTCTACATATTCCTACATTGGCTAGAAATCTGATTTCTATAAGCAAGTTGGATGATGCAGGTGTAAAAATAGTGTTTGAGAAGGATACCTGTAAGATGGTTCGGGGAGCATTGGTATTGATGTGGGGAGTTCGGACTGGAACTTTGTGCAAGCTGCAAGGTAGCATTGTTGTTGATGGGTGCAACAGTTCTGTGGTTCCTAAAAGTGGAGCAAAACACCTAGATGCTGTGGCATTAAAGGCTTGGACATATTGGAGAGAAGGGCCTCCGAATACTTGATGGTAAAGGTATGGTAGAAGGTATGAGTAATAGCTCTTTGGATTTTTATTTCTGTGAAAATTGTGTATATGGGAAGTAGAATCAGGCGAGTTTCCCCTCTGGTAGTAAGAGGGCGAAATAGATATAGAACTTGTGCATAGTAATGTGTTTGGACCTGTGAAGGTTCCATCACTAGGTAAGTCTGTGTACTATGTATCATTTATAGATGACTTCTCAAGGAATACATGGATATATTTCCTTAAGAAGAAATTTGAAGTCTTTGACAGGTTTAAAGAATTTAAGGCTCTGGTGGAAAACTAGACAGAGAAGAAGATAAAGGTGTTGAGGACAGATAATGGTGGAGAGTTTTGCAGTAAGCATTTGACGAATTCTGTAAGAAGTGTGGTATAGCATGACAAAATACTACTCCATATACACCTCAACAAAATGGAGTTGCAGAAAGAATGAATAAGACATTGATGGAAAGGGCAAGAAGCATGCTTAGTGGTGCCGGGTTAGGACAAGAATTCTGGGCAGCGGCGGTGGATATTGCATGTTACCTAGTCAACAGGTCACCATCATCAGCGTTGGAGGATAAGATTCCATAAGAGGTATGGACTGATAAGAAACCCTCTCTTTCACATCTAATGGTATTTGGATGTGATGCATATGTACAGTGTTCCAAAGGAGAAACGAACCAAGTTGGATAATAAATCTGAAAAGTGCATCTTTATTGGGTATAAGGATGGTTTAAAGGGTTATAAGCTTTGGAACCCATTCACACGGAAGGTTGTGTACAACCGAGATGCGGTGTTCAAAGAGGTGAAAGATGTTATTAAACATGAAGTCCAATGAAAGGAACTTGAGAAGATAGAGTTTGAGCTAAAGGAGGAAGAACCAGACTCTATAGCAGAGGAGGAATCAGAAGGTGAAGAGCCACAAACTCCGGCTTTGAGAAGATCAGTTCGAGAAAGAAGCTAGCCTGAAAGGTATAGTCCATCTGCTTTTTGTTCAAATTTTGCTTTATCTATTACTAATGATGATCCCAGAACTGTGAAGGAAGCAATAGATTCAGAGGATGGAAAACTCTGGAAAGAGGCCATGGTTGATGAAAATGGCATCTTTGCACAAAAATGAGGCTTGGGATCTGGTGGAGTTGTCGGCTGGAAGGAAACCCATTGGCAGCAAATGGGTGTTCAAGAAGAAGACAAATGCAGAAGGGAAGGTGGAGAGATACAAAGCTCGGTTGGTAGCAAAAGGTTATTCCCAGGTGTCGGGAATTGATTTTGGTGATATTTTTTCTCCTGTTGCCAAGGTAACTTCTATAGATTACTTTTATCTGTTGCTGCTGCTTTTGATTTTGAGGTAGAACAGATGGATGTGAAGACATCATTTCTTCACGGAGATTTGGAAGAGGAAATCTACATGAAGCAACTTGAAGGCTTTGCGGTGAAGGGTAAGAAAGAACTAGTATGCAAGTTAAAGAAGTCTCTGTATGGGTTAAAACAGTCACCAAGGATGTGGTATCAGAAATTTGATACATTTATACGGGGACTTGGCTTCACTAGAAGCAAAGTAGATCATTGTGTGTATTAAATTAATTGGTGACCGTGTTATTTATCTGGTCTTGTATGTTGATGATATGTTGTGGTTGGAAATGACAAAGAAACCATCTAGGATCTGAAGACCCAGTTGTTCTCCAAATTCGACATGAAAGATCTTGGTGCTGCAAATTATATTTTGGGCATGGAAATTAAAAGAGATCAGGAAAAGAGGAAGCTTTGGTTAAAACAGAGGAAGTATGTCAAGACAATATTGCAGAGGTTTAATATGTAGGATAGTAAACCGGTGAAGGTTCCTATTCTTGTAGGTGTAAAGTTATCTATTGAACAGTGTCCCAAGACACAAGAAGAGGAAGAGGATATGTCCCATGTTCCATATGCAAGTGCAGTGGGTAGCCTGATGTATGCAATGGTATGTACTAGACCAGACATCGCACATGCAGTGGGAGTATTGAGTAGGTTTATGTCAAAACCTGGGAATGAGCACTAGACAGCAGTGAAGCGAGTTTTCAGGTATTTGCGTGGCACTAGTGATTATGGTTTGTGCTACCAAGGAAGACCAGGATTGGACAAAGTGTTGGATAGTCATGGCTTTGTTGATGCAGACTGGGCTGGAGATCTGGATCAGAGAAGATCTACAAGTGGGTATGTGTTTAACCTATTTGGAGGTGCAGTCAGTTGGATGAGTAAGAAACAATCTGTAGTGGGACTATCAACTACAGAGGAAAAATACATGGCAGCCACTCATGCAAGCAAGGAAGCAGTTTGGTTGTAGAGATTGTGTTCAAGTATGGGGTTAGTACAGGAAGCTATAAGGATAGACTATGACAGCCAAAGTGAAATTTTCTTGGCAAATAACCCTGCATATCATTCAAAGACAAAGCACATTGATGTTCAGTATCTCTTTGTGAGGGATATGATAGAAGACAAAAAGGTGTTGTTGGGTAAAGGTGGACACTTTGAAGAATACTGCAGATGCATTGACAAAATCTGTGAGCTCTGAGAAGTTCTCGTAGTGTAGAGAAACAATGGGCGTTTTAGGGCTTGAAAAATGACAAGGTCTCCTGTGGCCCCCCATGTGGAAAGAAAACAACAAGTGGGAGAATGTTGGGTTGTGTTATATTCTTTCCACGTAGTTAACAGGGGGTTTGAGGGGTACCCGTAACCCCACTTTATGGGGTCCGGGGCAGTGTCCCGAAAAATTTTGGTTTTGGACCCTATGTTAGGTTCGGCGGACCCACCTATGGTTTTGTGCATGATTTTCGCACATTTTTTTTGGATGCGATGGTTTTCGGTCCATGGTATTGGACACGATGGTTTTCGGTCAATGGTATTGGATGCTTCAGCATGTATAAATATGTATTGTAACATTGAAAGGAACATAATGAAAAATCAAGCTGGTAGTCCCGGTTTTGGGATCCAGTGGGAATATCTCTATGTATATGTGTTTTATGTGTTATGCTCTCGCATTGTTTATTTTTTCTGTGTTTTAGAATTCGTATGCAGGTAATTTCTGTATGGGGTTAAAACCTACAACCCAAAGTAGCCCTAGATGAGTGATCTTTAAAGATGAAGAGAAACTGAAGGTTGGGTGATTGATGGTGCCAAAGTGCAATACTTTGATGGACTAAAGTTGTCGCTAGCATGGCAGATTGGAGCTCAGGAATTAGGCCTACCCAGAGAGAAGTTTGATGAGCCCATGTTCATTGTAGCAGATGTGACTTGCAGCGATGATAGGAGGCAACCCTCTTGGAGTCTCGAAGTGTATATGCCTTGATGGACTAAGGCAATATTAATGAGAAGTACGGGTGTGATGGAACGACGTGACAATATACAACATAGAAGTGTTGCAACCAGGTTTGTCATTGTATCTTGTAAAACATAAATTGTTGTATTATTCAGATTTGGTTTAATATAATGAAGATTGGGATTGTACAATTTTGTTTAAAACTGTGTATATTGTGCATATGTGATTTACTGCTTTAATATTTCTGCTGTACAAATTAGTTTATGCTTGATATTCTTTGTTTGGTAGCATTAGTGATTTTAAGACTCTAACCTAGAACCAAGATCATGGAAATTCAACATGGTATGCAATTTAATTTGTGATCACATGATATATATGGTTGATGACCTCTGTGGTGGTATAAAATTTGATATATGTGACCCCTGTAGATATAATTTTGAAATAAATTTGATGACCCCACACTGGTATAAAGTTGACATATATATGATGACCTCTGCACTAGTGTTAGGTTAATATATGTTTATGACCCTGTTGGAATAATGTTGATGACCTCTGCACTGATATAAAGTTGATATATGGATGAAGCTCTTGATATAATGTTAATGAACTCGCACCAATATAAGTTTGATATATGATGGAGCATTTGGTATATGATTTGTATGTTGTTGGTTGTATAGTAAAATAAATAGATTTCCTAAAGAGACTAAACCTTTTGACAAGGTGGAAATATGATCAAACATGTGATGTCAGGGGATATGATCAGACATATGTTTTTTATTTTTGGGATTTCATGTCAATTATTGAGGGTCATACTTTGACTTGGTCATTTGAAGGCATAGGTAAGTCAATTTCAGATCTGAGAAACATAGGGTGCTCATAATTCCTAGTAGGTCATTTTTATGATAGTATTAATGTAGGTTAGTGGCATCACTATTTCAAGTGACAATGAATGGTACAATGGAAATGCTTATGGAAAAGGAAAAATTTGTAGGATGTGGTAGGTCTCTTATATGCAGACTCAATTATATATGATGATGGTGGATCCAATTTGAAAATGTGATGAAATAAAGGTCCACAAGGAAGTTGAATAAGGAGGTTGGATCCTCAATCAGGTTAGAGCTTGGAGAAGGTTGGAGCATGTGCATTCTTGAAGTTGAAGCCTCAATCAGGTTGTAGCCTATCACAAGTGGTAACTTATATATTTTTGGGGTAACTGTCTCCTGCAAATTTGGGCCTAAAAATTGATGTAAAGAAATTAAAGACTGGGCAAAAGAAGAGTTGGCGGTTTTCTCCCATTTGGGTTTCCACCTAAAAGTTTGTGTCTCCTTGTGATGTGCTTCTTTCTTGTGTTGTTTCTAGTTATGTCGCATTGTGATTATTGATTTTATGATCAATGTTAAATGAATGTGTGATTAATTAAGATTGTTAAATTGCAAAATTATCTTCACACCGATTCACCCTCCCTCTCAGTGTGGCATTTGGGACAACACCACTTGTCAAAAAGGAGTGTGCAGATCCTTAACCAAAAAACCAATTCAACCTCCATAGACACAACACTATCTATCCAACTTTCCTTTCTCTTATAGTAAATTTGTCCTCCTTCTTGAGATATTACTTGGCATTCAATCAAGGTATGATCTAGGCCTATAAAAAATACATGACATTAGCCATAAACAAAGAATACAAAACTCGACCTCCACTACAATAGTATACTTGGACTCACAATAGGATCTCAAACTCTTTTCCTGGAAGGAAAATAGACTATTGAAATTACCAAGATTGGCCTACAAGTATGTTATAATCTTAGTCTATTGGAGATATAACTATGCTTCAACAAATAATAATTTATTGATCTTATACTCAGTCCTTCATGAAAAACATTCGACCCGAAAACAAATATACAATGTATGACTTGATCCACAATTACTGGCCCTACAAAATACCCTTTAGGAGACTAGCGAGAGATTTAATTTATATCCCCTCTTGATCTCCATATTGATCAGTAGTGAGTAAATTTGATTGATTCCCTCCTCCACCTCCAAACTAAATCTCTAATGAGTGGATATGTATGATCTCTCCCGTTCCTTCGATATGAAGAATAATTGAGAGATATGAAGTGATACTCCTTGTCTACTGGGGTGTATAGTTGCAACATAAGAACCAATCTAGTTGAAACAACTAATGTGGACCTCACACCACTGAAACTATCCTCCTTACATGGGTTCACACCCTTACATTCGAGGTTCAAAGATATCACAATCAATATCAAAGACAATCACAAATGCATAATCCAAAAATGAGCTCCAATTATCTTTTATAACTTTATCGTAGAATACCATGGGTCAGAATACCATGGGCACATTGTGGGTCATCATATTACCATGAGTTAGAATGCCATGGGTCATTAAAATACCATGGATCTCCCCTTTTTAACTTTTTCTTGCTCAATAATATAAATTCACTTAATAGCAACATTTTAATTTAATTATTCATTTCACTTTTTTTATGTTGTTTTTTCTCCAAGTGGAAATGGACAGTAAACAAATCTTCTTGGAAAGAGACATTACAACCCTCCCTTATTGACATTGCTTGTCCCAAAGCAATCCAAACCCATATTATAGGATCCCAAATGAATTTAAAGAATAAATACTTGAAAAGAATCTTTAATTTATTAAAATATTTGATAAGGACACCAATCCTTTGTAGTAACCAACTTACAAAAATTGTAGGCTCTAAGCTGTCAAGTAGATAAGGACACCAATCCTCAACTCCAACTTATAGTACTTGTAGGCTCCAACCTGAACTTAACCTTTAATACACTAGAACTTAGACTTCAAATAAGGCCTGAACTTGGAATTGTCCTTTAAACAAAAATACTTAGCCTTTATAGGGATGAAACTTAGCCCTCAATTTAGAACTGAAACTTTACCTTAAGACAAACCTAAACTTCGCCTCTATAGTGACAAATTTTACCTCCAAAGATAGGCCTAAATATCAGCCTGCACCTCACCATAACTTAGCCTACTCAGCCTCTAAAGACACTTGTACTTGAACCTAAAAAATATACCTCAAACAAAACATAAAACCCTCCCAAGAACAATGCCAAAACCCCTTCAAAATATGTGTCAAAACCCTTCCACAGAAAGCTACTTCAACTCAGCTTCACTTCACTTCCTCTTGGTTCATGAGGTGGGAAATTCAGACATTCTCCTTTGTCCTCCTAAGCTTATAACATAATTCTTGAGTTGAGTGGTTATAAATTCCCCTTCTCACACCTATTTATAGTGCATTTGGATGTTGGATTAGGGTTTACTTATCGACTCATTGGGCTGATTACTACAACTAGTAGAATGTATAGTGAATATTCAAAAATTCATTTATCCTCAATCGTGAGGAGTCAGAAGGCATGCAATATATCATCTTAAACTTCTCATAATAAGATTTCCAACCATATATCCTATGCTCCCATTTGAGCTAGGTAATTGGAGTAAAAATTACTTTAAACATAGGGTATCCAAATGAATCATGCTTGTACTTTGATTGGGTCTTCTTGACAAAATATTTCATATCTCCTCATTTCAATGGAATTAGAGGGATTTCCATATACCATTGGAAATGTCCGAGAATATTCTATTTGACTATGTAATTTCCTCTTTCACTTGGACAACCTTCGAAATAAATAAGAACCATTTTCAACAATTATTTCGTTTGTCATTGATGGAAATATTTTGATATCTACTTATTTCGACGACTTCTCCCCCTATATGCATTTTCTTCATACTTATTGCCAAGTGCTCCCCCTGAGTTTATGATTCCTTTACTAAGATAAAGGAGAGATCACTCCCAACTTTTGCCTGAGATATTCAAAAGTTTCTCTAGGCAAAGGTTTGGTAAATATGTCAACAATCTATTCTTTGGTGCCAATATATTCCATCTTGACATTTTGCTCGATGACTTATTCTCTAAGGAAATGATACTTGATTGAAATGCGATTTGTTTTTGTGTGCCTGATAGGATTTTTTGAGATATTGAATGCACTAGTGTTGTTGTAAAAAATAGCAATGAACTGATCATATTCCACTTTGATGTCTTGTAAAGTTTGTTTCGTCCAAAGAACATGAGTACAACAGTGTATTGCTACTATACATTCATCTTCAACTGCAGAAAGTGAAATTGATGATTGTATTCTACTTGATGAAGGTACAAGGAAATCTCCCAAATAAAGTGTACTCCCACTGGTGGTTTTTCTATCATCAATGTGACCTTCCCAATCAACATTTGTGTATGTGTTAATGTGAAATTTGCACCCTTAAGACACCAAAGCCAAAAATCAAGGTTCCCCTTTAAGTATCGAAATATCCTTTTTACTACTTCCATATATGATTCCTTTGGTGTTTATTGAAATATTGCAACCATTCCAAATGATTGCATAATGTCTGTTCTTGAAGTCGTCAAGTATAGTAGACTCCCGGTCATAGATATGTAAAGTGTTGAATTGACTTTAGAAGATTCATCATCCTTACTTAGATTGCATTTGATAATCATAGGGGTACTAATTGGTGCACATTCTTCCATTCAAAAATGCTTGAGAATCTCCTTGAGGAATTTGGTTTGGGAAATGAATATTGCTTTGTCGGTGTGAGAAACTTGTAGTCTAAGGAAGAAGGATAATTCTCTAATCATTGACATTTCAAATTCCTTTGACATTTTCTGGGAAAATCCATGACTCATATCATTATTATTGCTTCCAAATATGAGATCATCCACATATAAAAGTGTAATCAATAAGTTGTTCTTTTCCACCATGATGTATATACTATTGTTAGCATCCCCTCTTTTGAAACCTTGTTGTTGAAGATAGTGGCCCACCCTAGCATACCAAACTCTTGGAGGCTGCTTTAATCCATAAAGAGATCTCTTTAATTTGCACACATAATATTTATTTTCAGGCAAGTCAAAACCTCCTAGTTTTTTGATGTATACTTCCTCATTTAAGTCTATTTATAAATGTTGATTTAACATCCATTTGATAAACCTGAAGTTTTTTAAATACACAAATGCCTAGAACATTCTTATTTCTTCTAATATAGAAATTGGAGGAAAATTTTCTTCGAAGTATCAAATAAGGTTTATTACAATTGGTATCAAAGATTTTTCCTTGGAAAAGTGGGAAGTCTTTCTTTTTTCTTTATTTTCAAGAAATTTTTGGGGAAAAATAGTGGGTGGCGACTGTCATTTCAACTTCTGAAAAATTTGGTACATAGTTTTAAAGAAATAATTGCAAACCTTAATTCTTCTCGACAAAATATCCAATTAAAAAAAAAACCATATGAATCAGAATTCAGATGGAGGATATCTTGTTGATTTAAACTCAACTATTTTTCATAGATTTTTATGACAACACACATTTACATAACAAATCTAGAAATTTTGGTGCATAATTTGTAGAAAATAATTGCATATCTGAATTCCTCTTGAGAAAATACCCAATTTCAAAAAAATAGTCATCTGAATTGGAGTTCGGATGGAGGATATCTCCTTGATTTAAAATCAACTATTTTGCGGAAATTTTGGTGATGGAAAATAGTGGGTGGTGACTTTTAGGTCACTCTTTGGAGATTTCGGTGCAGAATTTTCAGAAAATAATTGCTGATATAAATTCCTCTCAAGAAAATAACCAATTAAAAAAAATTATTCTAAAACAAAGTCTGGATGGAGGAGATCTCGCTGATTTAAAATCAATTAATTTTATTTTATTTTATTATTATTTATTTATTATTATTATTATTATTATTATTTAGTAAATTTTTGTGACGAAAAGAAAGTTTGCATCACAATTTGTGTAACAAAGTGCCCAGATTGTGATTCCAGTCATGTAGGGAGATGTAGAGCGACCATTCCATTTCCAAAAACAAGTTATAATAAGCACTCTGAGCTATATTGGCCAAGTTGTGACCATTTCAAATTTTCCACCCCAAAGTAAGTGATTTTCTTCAAAACCCTCATTCTATTTTAGGGTTTATAGCAAGATGTTTTTTACAAGAAAATATGATGGTCTTACTATTAAAGAATTCATAAACGTGAAAAAATCACAATACCCAACATTTTGGAAATATTTATCATGCCTTTATTTCAAAAATGAGGTTGCCATATGGTGGAACACACTTGATCATAATAGGATGGTGGCACTTCTTGATGAAGAATTTGAAAAATTCCTTTTGGAAAAATGGTTTTATGCTAGAAACACAGATAATGAGAACCATAAAGGATTATTTTCGACTCATGTTTCCATGTTATAGGTTCATGGATGTATTCACAAAGAGAAGGTCATTGTTTCTATTAACACTAGTTGCAAGCATAATCTCATCGATAAAAAATAGGCCTAAAGTTTGCAAGTTACTCCACAACATATTGAAAACACACACGTTGATGGTGCGATTATTCAAATATTTAAGGACTTGAAGGTTACCATTAATAAATATGTGTTACATTCATA
The DNA here is from genome assembly GCA_000404065.3 of Pinus taeda. Classification (NCBI taxonomy): domain Eukaryota; kingdom Viridiplantae; phylum Streptophyta; class Pinopsida; order Pinales; family Pinaceae; genus Pinus; species Pinus taeda. Next base: position 16,680 of record APFE031216959.1, on the reverse strand, counting down.
CTTTGATGCTTTATACATGGATGGGAAGGATGTTGTTTTGGGATATCCATGGATGGATCAGTTGGTATAGTTAATGTTAATGTATGAAATAAAACTTTGAAGCTATGGTACAAAAAGAAGAAAATTACTTTGTCGGATATTTCCATTAGTAAACAGGTAGAGATTTAGGAGGCACAATAAAAAATCTCTACAGGAATTAACACATCAAATGATGAGACCTTGGTTGAAGAAATGACGAAAGACAAGATAGCATATAAAAAAAAGTAGACACCATAAAAGGAACTAAACACCACTAAGGCACCATTAGTTGGGGAATTGGAGAAGGAAACACCTTTAGTTAACGCCTCTTCATATCACCACCCACATGACCTAGTGTAGTGGTGTGTTTATTGCTTGTGAGTACCAAAGACACCTTCCTTGTAGTTGGTTGTTACCTACAAGGAGCATACAAATAATTGGTTGTTGTTAGTGGACAAACATGGATAACCAAAGCATTGCTAGTAATGAAACAATGCATGAAGGAACATAAACTGAAAACTACAATAAATAATATATAAACAAGATTAATGAAGCAAACAAATAAAAAAGAGTTGGAAAAGGGTCACCTTTATTGACTACTGAAGGTAGAAGAGTTACAATAGAAGTGAAAAAGATACTTGAAGAGAATTTTTTGAGCAATGGTGCTAAAAATATCTCAATAAGGATTTCCCTTACTCAAATCTCCTAGCAACCTATCTCTCTCTCTCTCAAAGAAGTATAGAATACACTCTCAATGATGGAATACTCTTAATGGTATGCTCGATTGCTAGGGATAAATTTTGGTAGCATAACAATGCCCTACTTCTACTTCTTTCTTGGCTCTATTGAACTTGTATTTATAGAGTTTTTTGAACACTCCTTCCCTCCTTGGATTATCAATGTGGTTGTTCACATCATAAATGAGATGAGAGCTACCATCTCTTTGCATTTAAGTCTTCATGGGGCTCAAGGCTCGAGTTTGTCAGCCCACCATGTCATGAGTTGGAGTGTTCTTCAAGAAAGTGCACGGCTCGAGGTGATGACTGGGTTTTTTGCAACCGCGACTATCGAAGAAATAGTTGTAGGATCGTTAATTTCCTGTAATGGTGCACTTGCGGTTCAATTTTTTAAATGCGATATTTTGATTTTTGGTCTTCATGGTGCTTTCAACTGAAAATGTAACCTTTGTATATGTTGATCACTGACTTTGAGTGTCTTCTAGTGTGTATATATGAGTGTACGATTTTCACTTGATAACAATTTCCCCCTGATGTATGAGGTTAGGAGAAAGCATATAGCTAAAATAAATCACATTTTTTACTGATCTGACTGAGAATGTTTCTAACTTCTTGAGAGATAGAGAAACTTACTATAGATATGATTAGGAAAAATCCTTGATTGAGAACTAAAGAGAACCATACTCGGTAGAAATATTGATACAAAAGTGTCTATACGAGGCGAGCATATCCCATGCTTGTTATGATGATTATGACTAAGTCTTAAAATCATACATGAAATGGTCCTCTAAAGTCAAAATTGATGTGGCTGACATGCTGATGGATGATGAAGATAACTTCTTACACCCTCAGGGGTGTCTCTGATAAATAGACTTAACTGGGTGCCCCCATTCATCAATGGTGAAGCATTGTTGAATGAGGTGTTATGTGATGCATGGGCCTTTGACTCTAGGTACCTCCCATGCATAGAAAGGTGAGGACCACTCAATGAGGTGCTAAGTGATGCACGAGTCTTCTACTAAAAGAGAGAATTGCAATGGTCACAAAGTATGATACTACCCTGACATGAAAATATATGTTTGTGTTCAATGTCAGGAAGATAAATGACATCAATAGGAAATAATGATTCCCATTGTGCCACCCAAGGTTTTCCCTTAAAGGGGGGAGCAACCAAGGTATTGATTTTATCGTGGAAGATGAGTGTTGAAGTCGAAAGGAAAGAAGTGTCAAACACTCGAAAAGATGATTTAGAGAATCTTTGTTAAGGAAAATAGATGGTTGTAATATGATGGGTCATGAAGACTTGATAAAAAGAGTTGACAGTATGAGTGGATACAGAAAACTGTCTGAAATTGGAGTTGTAATGCGGGTGGCAACAATAGAACAATTTTTCTGAGGGAAACTCTCCTAGAGCCGGTAGGACATGCAAGGTGGGTATAAGTATGTTATGACTATCATGGTGGATATTGAATGAATGATTAGTCATGGTGCAGTGATGAAAGCAAGCTCCAACCAAGGGTGACTAGGGACTGCCACTGTGTAAATGACACAAAAATATGGGTGAGAATCCTTTTCCTTAAAAAATAGACAATTTCAGAGGAGGAAAATCATACATGAAATGATACAAAGAAGGGAAAACATATTGCACATTACTCCGCTTGGAATCAACAAAACTACTTCATTAACCTTTGAAGATAGAGTCCAAATCACCAGTCCATCATAGTTAGCATTTCTATAAGCCCGAGCACTTCATGAACAAGCAAAATTGAACCAAAAGTGGAACCACTTTCTCTGCAAACAGAGCTCAAAATTTGGGCCTCTCAAATGCAGAATTTGGGAACCTTTCTAAAGAGTTTATTCCCTCTTTTTTTAGGGAGAAGTGAAGCTTGAAACAATAGATACAAAATATCTAAGTCATACTTAAGTTGTCTGATCAACTAATTGTCTCGGCATGTGGAGGTTCTGCTGCCCCAATCATTACAACGAATTTAATACCTTCCTTAAGATACATAAATTTCAAAAATAACAAAAGTGGGAAAACTGAATGATGGCCACAACAAATATATCTCCATGCCATTTCCTATGATTTCCTTTGATCAGGCCATGTCTCTACCACAATTTTCCTCTGCAGTTACCAACCAATATGCTTGTCTCTTTCCCCCTTAACTGTTTGAATTCCCCACTTTCAAGAGCTAGAAGCGATCAAATGTGGTGGCCTAAGTGATGCTCTGTAACATAGCTTTTGACTCATAAATCCTGTATTACTTCTGTGTTACATTATCGGAGCCCAATATATCTTGTAACATTACCACAACATCACTTTGGATCCGCAACTCATCGTAATTTTATTTAAAATGGCATTACAAAAACACAACCTTCTAATGTCTTTTGTCCTCTTGTGCTTAGCTCCTTATTTCTTCTCAACCATGCGACCATTGCCTATGACGAAAGGCTTTAAAGCATAGGGGATAAAATATTAGAGCCTCATATCCTCCTAACTTCATTTGAAATCACCTTCCAAAATCATAAAGTTTTGATGCCACCATGATCCTTTTTCCGTTGGCCCTCTTATTGCAATTCCACTGTGAAACCGGGTGCCATGACTAGAGGCTTAGCCTTGAGGGGTTGCAATATCAAAACCTTTCTTGATCATAACTCCTTTAAAATAAACGTCACGAAAATTGTAACCTTCCAATGCCTCCCAACTCCTCTTTTTTAGCCGTCGGGTGGAAACTTTTGGGTCGGACTGACCTGCCCACAATAACCCAACGCATTCGAATTGGCACTTTAACAAAGTCATCGAGGTAACAACCGTCGGGCAGATTCTGTCAATTGACACTTATGTTGACTATCGCACCATATAATGATAGATCCATGCGGGGAATGAAAAAAAAACATGAATTTTTTCGTTGTTCTTTACAAAGGCTCAGCTCCTCTATTGGTTTGCCTTTGTGCACTTTAACGCCACTCTCTTGAGAAACTCCTATCCCTTCTTCGCCCTCTTGCAACCAATCCAACAAGTGATGCATACACATATATGGCCCCTTGGCCCTATCAATAAAATATGGTATTGTTATAATTGGACTGTGTAATAATGATGAGATTGCATAAGGACTAATTTAGAATAGAATTTTGGGGCTCTAATCACTACATACACGAACCCATTTTTATGAAAATTCAAGGAATATAAAGATTACATTATCGTTCGGTCTAGATCCATAAATATAGGATCGAAAGACCTTTTTAAGGAAAAATTAAACAACTATAAAAATTCTTTAGCAATCTGCCTACATTAAACAAATTACATGGCAATTTCAAACAACTCCTATCCTAACAAACCACTCATTAAGGAACCAACTCTTTTGGTAAATGTTTTTGACCTCTTGGTCAATGAGAATTACAGATTTCCCTGCATCAAAAGGGGAGCCAAAATTTTCATTTAATTATCAATAAGTATTAGGTAGATGGTAGGTACTTAACTTCCATAGAATATTTTAAGTAGTATACAAAAATAAGGGCTGAAATTTATTTCCAAAGTATTTATGTCATTTTTCCCTTTTAATTAAATTTATTAATTAAAAATATCATATAAACATGTATCATATAAAACAAGTTAGGTTTTTTGGAGATTTGGTATTGATAAGCCATGGTATTGACCCATGATATTGTAGCAAAACCTCATTACATATTAAGAATCTCCATGATAAAGTGGGGCAAATCTCTATGGTTAATAATCTTGTTACATTAGTTTTTACAATGTATATATGTTTAAATTATATATTATCTTTTTTTATCATTAGTAATAATTATTATTATTTTAAATAAAATTATAATTTAGTTAATTTTTATGGTTTTTTATTTTATTTTATCAAATTGACACGTATAATGAAGTGTTTTGATGTTTGTTATAGGTTGATGCCTATTGACATTTACTTATAATTGCACTAGTCATATCTCATTTTTTTTTGTGAATTAATGTTCTTTATTACTCAAAAAAATTGTATTACATCACTATCACATTCGATCATAAAGTGCGAAAAACACCACATCAAGCTTCCCAAATGCCTAAGAACACAAGAGACTACAACGATCAGAATACAAATGGATCACGACCAAAGATGGCGTACTTATCTACCCAAACAATCCATTCCCAAGTACAAATCATATTTCCCAAAAAAAGTTGATGTCTAACACTAACATACAAGCAACAACCTCCCAAAAAGACGTAGGATATCTGGAAATTGCACCACTCTTGGAGAACTAGAAAACAATTAGAGACTTTGGGCCACGACCTTTCCTTAAACACAACATCAACTACAACCAACAAGCATGACGAAAAACCAAAGAAGTGAGCCCAAACCCATCAAAGGCTTCCACAAATACATATAAGACACATCCCACCATAGACAAATAACATGGTAAGAAAAGAGAAAACCAACTTCCAATTATCAACGAAATAAAATCATCACATAATACACAGAACTACGACTAGGCTATGTCGTCGTAATCTTTTGCATTAAACAAAACTAGAACCATCATGAAATCCCCAAATTGTGCCACCCACCGCCCATGCTCCCTAGTCATTATCGAAAGATGAGATATTTACTGGAACCCTTGCACTGGGGTGGTCAGCTCATCACGCAAGGCCTCATTTTGTTTACCACAACACCCCATCAGGGAATTTTAACAAAGTCATATCTCAAATGTTATGTTACATAATTCCATGTATTTGAAAAGAAGTGAATAATTCCATGTGAATAGAGAACAAGAAGGAATTTACTAGTCCATGACTATTATCAAAGTGTGGTACAGTAATTGCATGTGGACTTGGATATGACCTATATATTTGAAAATGTTATCATACAGTCCCTTTGTTATCAAGAGTTTAATTGAATGGGCGTATGCACAATAACATTCCCCATTTAAAGATTATTTACTTCATATTTAATTTATTTTAAATTAATTAAATGAAGCTTTTGTATGATGTAATATTTATGAGAATATAACTATTAAATATTGTATCTATATAGTATTAATTCATAATTCATCAATGATTAAGAAAGTTTCAATTTGCCCAAAATCAACTGTAGCAAAATAAATATACCATTGTGTTTCACAACATCATAAAGTAATGGCTATAAATTATAGGTTGGTATTCAACTTGTAGATCCTAATCCATGACATTTTTTTCACTTATTCATTTGTTGTATTTTAATCAGTTGAAATTTTACGAAACAAAAAAGTTTTACACCAATGTTATTTGCTAATTAAATTATGGAGTTTCCAATCTCAATAAGACAATGTGGATACAATGCTACTCGTGATATTTGAAGGGTGACATCTCTCATGTTAGTTCAATTTGTAAATCTTGGTTCTTTTTATTAAATTACAACTAGCAAACCTTTATTTCTAATTGTCTTACTTTGTTGACCTTCCTTACATCAAGAGGATGATGTAAATCCAATGCCGCTCATTTAATACCCCAAGAGGACCACCTATCATCTTAGTTCAATGTATGAATCTTACTCCCTTTTTATCAAATCACACCTAGTGAATTCTTATTTTTGCATGGGGTGTCTTTTTGTTTTACTTCATTTCATTTGTTTTGCTTTGTTCACCTCACTTAATTGTCCCCATTCTAACTTTTTTTTTATCTTACCTTCATTTCTAATTTCTTTAGTGTTACTTTCTTATCTTCGAGGTATTTAGAATCATCTCATTGGATTCTTAATCTCAAAAGGCATGATGCACAATACATGTTTATGTTCTCTACTTTAATTGGGTATTTCCACGTATATATGCCCTCCCTTCGTCACATTGATGACCATTTCTAATTCACAACAAACTCCATTTTTTAACCTAATATCTTTGAATCAAAACTTCACAACAAGGGGTTTAAATAAGATTTAGGAAACAAAGCCATGCATCTTTATATCCATTTATGAGTTTTTCAATCCTAGGCATTTTGAGTTATAAAGTCAGCTTGCCATTTTAAAATTCATAGGTATGAGACCCCTAAATCTAATTTTTAGTTTTTTTCAAGTGTTCTATATGATCTCTCATTATTGCAAAATGTTGGACTGTTGTATGAGCATATCTTAATTCCATGCACTCTTGGAAATAGAAATAAGTCCTCTCCTCTTTTGAGGAACTTTGAAGTATGGGTATTTTCTCTTCCATCACTCTTGGAGCCCCATTGTCCATGTGTTTCTCTCAAGTGAAAATCATGCACATCCCTCAATTTCACTCATGTTATTCCTTTGAGCTTTCTCATGTTCTCCATGCGCACACTCCATATTGGAGTAATCTTGGTGACACTAGAAGGAAAGGTGGATCAACCATTATCACTGAGGGAGATTAAGTGCATGCATGCTTGTACATTTGGTTTATATCTTGCTATAAGAAAATTATCATTATGATACCATGTGCATAAATGTCTTCAAGCAGTTTGTAATATGTTTTCTATGGGAAGTTGTCTCACAAATTGGTTCATAGATTTCAAGTCTTTTCGCACTCTGTCTTTCTATATACTCTGGGTCATTGGGAGTTGCAGAAACGAAAGGATATTTGAACAGAAGATCTCAAATATTAGAGGCATTGTTGTTAGCATCATCACATACTATAAGGAAATTGGGCCGAAGTTGTCGAAGCCTCATAAGAGACAATTTCTCAGTAAGGAGGTTTGGTCATTTTTCCCAATAGTATTATTTGATGTGGCTTTTAGTGCCAAAGTTTGTCGCAATGGAGCTTTTCTAGTGACAAGTCCTAGCAATTTCCATCACTTCAAATGGTTTAGCTGCAATGGGTCAAACAATAGAATAGAATTAATCGCACTTTGGGTTCATCTTCTCTATGCACAATGGGTTGCAATTGGGGTCCTTGCAGTCAATGGCGATTCTACGGTGATTATTGATTGGGCCTTGCAAATTTCTAACTTCAAATCACGCTCCCTTATATATTGGATGCAGTGTATCAAGATATTGATGAGGTCTTTCCAAAGTTTATCTTTTTCTCACATATTCAGAGAATAAAACAATGTGGCAGATCTTCTATCAAAGGAGGGTTGTTACTACGAGCGAGGCAAGATCTTATATTCATTATATGAACATGGCTCCTTGTACAACGGGGGGAACGTTAAAATATAAAGAATTGGTTACTTGGGTTCCTCAACAAAAACTATATAACTATCATATATTTTGATATTGATTAATGTTTTCATTTCATTACTTCACGCAGATCAATAGATGTAAGTAATGGTAGGAGACAATGCCTAGTAGTTTAGATAGATGGATAGTTTTTGCAGGGACACTGTGATTCTAAAAATATCTTTGTTGATGAGGATCCTTATTTTGTAGACTGCAGAAGCAAGGATAAGAATTTGATCCCCATGCTATGTAATTACTTTTTTAATTAAAGTACAATTTTTTTTTCTTGTTGAAAAACAATGGTTTCAACTCAATAAGTCACAATTGTTTTTTATAGAGTATGGGTGCACTTCAATTTTCCATCCTCAATCATATTTTAATAGCTATAATATATTTCTCAACTACTTTTGACAAACATCATATTGATTAATGGATACAAAATTGAAGAGGAGAATTATCTTCCATTTGGAGACAAAGGGACAAACAAAGGTAACAAATCACACCATCATAAAGTTTACAAATTTTAATTACAAACACTCAAAGACACAAGATGACAACATCTGATATGTGCAAGCAAACAAAATCACTTATGCATGACACAATGTGACACACTTCAACTTTCAAAACGTCTTTTTGATTTATGAAAGGCCCATTCTCCATTCTAAGTTCTATCCATGAGGCAATGCAATGACGGTGATATCTACACTTGGAGAAGCCATATGGTTCATTTCCCACTTACGAAGATTCATGATCAAGTTTGAAAAGCTTTGCAAAATACTCAACAAAAGCACAATGCTAGGGATGATCAACACCAAGCCAATCATCAATGTCACTTAAGAGTAAGTCTCTAATTTGTCTTTAGAAAGAGTGATTCAAGGAGAAATAAAAGAAACATTGTTATGATATGGTTCATACACCATCCTTGAGCACATTGGAAAGAACAAGCTCAAGTTGGATCTCCCAATGTGCTTGGGCATTCATCTAATATTCAATGCAAATGCAAATTGCTTGAATATATGAATTTTTGATGCTAAACAAATATGAAGATTCTATTGCATCAAAGTCCTAAAGAAATTGTCACTAAAGTTCACAAAAAACTACACACATAGTTCTACTATGCAAAAACATATGGAACCAGATAAGGAACATTGTAACTTTGTCAAACTAAATTGAGAGAACAATCACCAGGGCAATAAATGGTACACCTTAGAACATACTTAAGCACAGTGTCCCCAACAACTTCTAGGTGGAGAGGTTTGAACCTCAAAGGGATAAAAATAAGGCTATACCCATCATTTAGTGAGCAGTGCAAAAGAGAAATTCACACCAAAAAATATAAATGTACGAATTTGTTTACTATATTAAAGTTTCAAAATAAAAACAAACACAAAATTATTAGTTTTTAAGGCATAATGTAGTGAACAACTTCAACACAAAATTAGAGATAAGTTGGCATGGTACAAACACTGCTAATATTCATAATCATGTAATTCAAATACCCAACCATGATCACACAATCTCCAAATTCAAATGTGTTAACATAGCCTAACTGCACTGCTACACCAACCCTTATCATTGATAATGGTAAAACACATTACAATATTGGGAACGATACACCAACCATTATCATTGATAATGCTAAGACACATTACAATATTGGGAACGATACACCAACCATTATCATTGATAATGCTAAGACACATTACAATATTGGGAACGATACACCAACCCTTGTCATTGATAATGCTAAGACACATTACAATATTGGGAACAGTACACCAACCCTTGTCATTAATAATGCTAAGACACATTATAATATTGGGAAATCTAAGTGTATAATCACAGGTGGAGGCCAATAATCACAATAAATCTCTTTCTTTTCCCAACTTTTATACCATTACAAAGTTAAAGCATATATGAACTGAAGTGCTTTGTATACCAACGCTTATCATTAATAATGCTAAGACACATTCCAATATTGGGAAATCTAAGTGTATAGTCTCAGGTGGAGGCCAATAATCACAATAAATCTCTTTCTTTTCCCAACTTTTATACCATTACAAAGTTAAAGCATATATGAACTGAAGTGCTTTATATGCTTTTAGTAAAGTAATTATAGCCAAAGAAGGTTGTGAACAAGTTGGTTGTTGATTGGTTGATATTTTATTGTTGCAATAAGTTTTATGTTTTTTATATTCTATTGCACAATTTAATTAATTAATGATTAATTCAGAGTTACCTTGCTGCCCATTGAGTTGAGTTATGGGTTGATACTTTGTTGTTTTAATAAGCTTTATGCTATTCATATTTCATTGTACAATTTTTAATCAATGATTAACTCATAATTATTTTGTTTCTCATTTTGAACGAACCAATATATGTTTATAAATTCATGTATATAGAGAGTACGTGTAGTTTAGGTGATTGAGGAAAGGTTATCTTCTCTACCTGCGTTTTCTTCACCTACTTTTAAATTTTGCTGGTGAGATATTTGTTTTCTATTAATTAGTTATTAAATTCGCTAATCCAAAACCATATATAAAACCAATATAATTATAAACTTACTTAATTATAACCATTTAAGTCTCGTAAAACAGTTCCCAAAAATTATGAAACTTATTTCAACAACAAATAACAATTAAGTCAATAATTACATCACATTTATTAGCCAAGATAATACATATCCCAATACATACTCTTAGAAATAAGAGTAATGTAAACCGATTTGTTTCACAATCAACCTAATCATATAGATAGCATGTTAAACCATAGAAGAAAGGCCCATTGGATATACCAATTTCAATTTTGGCAAACTACTTTCGAAAACCAAGGTAAAGTGAAAAATAAAGTGGAGTGAAAAGTAGACTTTTTTCTGAAGGAGAATATTTTTGTTGTTACTTAAATTTAAGTTTTAATTAGTTAAATTTAAGTTTTAATTGCTTAATTAAACAATATTTTT
>APFE031216953.1:152175-180912 GCA_000404065.3 Pinus taeda | reverse complement strand
TTATGTAATGTAAAGGAGGTTGCCCCCTCAAAGAGGCTGAATTCTAAGGCGTTGATCTATCTTTTCTATCTTTTCTTGAGTTGGTTTCATAACAAAAGCACTAGGATTACTATGCAAAATCAAGCATAGTAACGTTTGAGGTACAACCCGTTGCGAGGTTGTGCCAGTGGAATCCCATCATAGTCTATCAACTCGTAGGCTCCTTTTGCTAACACTCATTTAACAATATAGGGACCCATCCATAACAATTTGAATTTCCCCGCTCCTAATTTATCGGATTCCTGGTCGTAAAGTAAAACTAGGTCACCCTCTGAGAAGACGTGAGGTTTGACATTCTTGTCGAACTGTGGTTTGACTCATTTCTTATGAGCCTCGTTAGCCGAAGCTACATCATGACGAGTTTCATCCAAATGGATTAATTCCAAGAAACGAGCCTCTTCTTCTGAGCTTCCGGGGAAAAGGTCGACTGCGAGTTTCAGGGATGAGATTTCACATTGAAACGGTAAGATTGCTTCCAGACTGTACACTAATTGAAAAGGTGTGAATCCGGTTTCATTTCTTACCAATGTCCGGTATGCCCACAAGGCCGAGTACAGGATTAGGTGCCAATCCCATTTGTGGACTCCGATCATCCTTTGCAGCATGCGCTTTAGGACTTTGTTGATTGCTTCAACTTGTCTGATAGCTTGCGGATAGCACGGAGTAGAGCTGTCATGGGATAGTCCTAATTTGGTAGCCAACTCAACCATCATGTGATTACGAAAATGCGATCCATGATCTGTGACTATGCCCTATGGAACACCGAATCTGGAGACTACGTGATTGAAAAAGAGAAGGGCAGCCGTTTCGCCGCTATTGTTTAATGTAGGCATCGCCTCAGCCCATTTGGTAAAATAGTCCACCGTGACTATTATGTACCCATGCCCCCCAGTCGAGGTGGGGTTACATGTCGTGAAATCTATGCCCCATTTGGCGAATGGCCCAACAGCTACTACTGGTTGCAACGGTGCAGTTGGTCTTCTGGTTTTGCTATCGAAAATTAGGCAGGCATGACAACTTCTAACTATGGTTATGCAATATTTGAACATTGTTGGCCAGAAGTATCCTGCTCGTAAAACATTTTGCGCCGTAGCATAACCAGATTGATGCCCCCCACACGCAACTGAATGGCAGTCATTCAGGACTTTTTTGGCCTCCTCAATTGTGAGGTACCTCCACAAAACTGTATCGATACCACGATGGTAAAGAGTATCACCGACGATCATGTAGTCTTTTGCTTGGTATCGAATACATCGTTGTTTGGAGTGTGAGGTATTAGACCTGTATGTTTGTGTCTGGAGATAAATGATTATATCTTCATACCACAAATCGCTTGAAGATATCAGAAACAAATTTTCATCCACGATTGCTTCTTCGGATGTTGCATCATTGGACGACGATGGGAGATCACATAGTAACTCCGCGAATACCAGGGCTTTCTTTGATTTGGATTTTTTTTAATTCCAAATCAAAATCTTGTAGAATTGCTATCCATTTTGAATACTTGTCCCCTAGCAACTGTCGTGACAATATATAAGTCATGGGGTTGCAATCTGATAAAATGGTAGTTTTTCTAAAGAGGACGTAGTGTCGAAATCTCTGTATTGCTTGAACAGCTGCGAGAGCGAGATTTTCAACGTAGGAGTATTTCATTTCCATATCATTTAAGTTTCAGCTTAAATAATATATTGGATGTTCAATTCCATTGTCTTCTTGAACTAAAACTATTGCTATGGTCGTATCTGTTGCAACTAGATACTGGTTAAAGTCTTTTTGATAATCAGGAGCATACATTAATGACGCTTGTATTAGATATTTCTTTAAAGTATCAAAGGAGGATTGCGTGACCTAGTCCCAAATGAAGGGTACATCCTTTTTCAAAAGACGAGTATAACCTTTAGCTAGTTCGGCGTAATTTGGAATGAACCTCCTGAGGAAATTTGCTTTCCCTTGGAGTTTCTGAATCTGAAGCAGGCTTGAAGGTGGAGGCAAATTGATGATTGCCCAAACCTTGCAAGGGTTGAGATGAATCCCATCCTTTGAGACAACGAAGCCAAGTAAACAACCAGAACTGACACAAAACACACATTTGTGTGGATTGAGTGTTATCTTGTAGTGTCGGCAATGTAGAAATATTGCTCTCAAATGGCATGGATGATCGGTCCGCTTTCGCGAATGAGCTGGGAGATCATTGAGATAAGGTTGAATGGATTTTTTTGATGTCATGGAAAGCATAGTTCATTGCTCTCTGAAAAGATGCCCCTGCGTTCTTCAAACCAAAGGGTAGCTTGCGATATGCAAATGTACCCCATGGACAAATGAATGCAGTCTTTGACTGGTCCTGTGGGAAGATATTTATTTGATTTTACCCGAAAAATCCATCCATGAATGAAAAGATTTTGCATCTAGCGCATTCATCAATTATTTGGTCGATAAAGGGTGTACGTTAGTTGTCTTTCAGACAAGCTTGATTTACATCCTTGTAATCAACACACACTCTAATCGTTCCTTGTTTTTTCATCACAAGAACAATATTGGATACCCAATCGATTAGAGGGACGGGGTAAATGAAACCAGCATGGAGGAGTTTTTCAACTTCCGCCTTGATGGCAACGACTTTCTTAGGGTGCACCTGCCTTAGCCGCTGTCATACCGGTTTGACATCTGGATACATCTTAATCTCGTGTTCAACTATGCTCGAGTCGATACTTGGCATTTCATCATATGACCAAGCAAATACATCTCTAAACTCGCGAAAGAGAGTGCTATATATTTCCAGTTTGGAAGAAGAACAAGATTTGCCAACATAAATGTTCTCTACAATATCTGTTTTGGTTAAGATGTTTATGGCAATAGTCTCTTCGATATTGGATAGGTTTCTCTCAGAATTCACCGTGTTTACAGTATTCGTTAGAAAGTCAAATACTGAGGGATGGTGTAGGTCACTAGAATTATCTTCTTTCCAAGTGAGAAGATGGGAATGATGGTGGTGATCTTCCCATGGTGCCCCATCAATCATCATCGATTGAATGATTCCTTCATCTGTAAGGTGTACTTGCAACCAAGGATTTGAAGGGGTGCCATATTCCTTAGACCTATCTATCCAAACGCTTGACGAGCATTGATTCCGGTTTGCCTCCCATGCTGAGAACATTGATTGCTATAATATTTCCAGTGGGGTTAGAGGCAAAACCTGTGAATGATCCATTTTAACATCTTTTTCTGACGTCTTTTGAATGGAAGATATCATATTGTAGGTTCCTACATTAGCCACTTCCGCCAAATTGGTAGGAGGCAGTAGGGTAAAAGTTCCCATTAATGTAGGGTATTTTAGTAGGCCTACTCCGATATTATGAAGCATGCTAGGGCTTCCATGGATCATTGGAATGCTTCTCGTAACTTGCGAACTGTTGGGGAGAAAAGTTTGTTGGTCAATGATTGTAATTCCTCCTTGGTAAGGAAATGCAATTTTCCTAAAGTAGGTCGACACGATAACTGCCATGGCATATATCTAGGGTCTTCCCAGTAGGATGTTGTAATCAAGATTCCCGTCGATGACTTCAACATTGATTTCTACTGTTTTTCCCCCTAGTTCGACTTGCAAGTTACTTAGTATCCCGTATGGGGTGTATGTTCATCCATCAAATGATTTTAATGTTTTTTATGATTGCGACAAAGACGAAGACCCCAGAGTTTTCCAACAACTCATCGACATGATACATGTTGATGCCCCCTCATTAATAATTTTTCTATGAATAGTTTTGTTGAGGGCTTTCACTTGAATGAGGAAAGCTAGTTGAGCTGGTAACTGAGGGTTGTATCCTTTATGATTAAAATATACAAGATTGGAATCTGTTGGGTCAATCCCACCTATTGCTGATCATAAAGCCTGCTTTTGGGAGGGGCAATTTTGCAGTACCTCAAGAGTTGACATCGTGGATGGTGATTGAGCTAAATCCTCCACTATATTATAGTGTTGTGCTACTCGGGCACGAGGATTAAATTTCGATTTGTGTACTAATCCCTTTGGCGGTTTTATCGTTAATTCAGGAATGATGGGTGGCATGACTTCTGTTGAAGTTGTTGTTGAACTACTAGGTTGATCATTATCCTTGTTGTTCAACATCTGTGGATTCCCGTAATCTTTACTTCTTGTCATTATTAGAGTATCATTCAATTGCTTCGAGACTGAGAACATTAACACTTGGGATTGGGAAGAATTTTCGTTAGCAACCAGATTTGTTCCTGGGTTTGGAAACGGATCCGTTAGTACAGCCAAGGTTTTTGAACTTTTGAAGAATTTTCTAAGTTCTTCTTTATATGGACACTCTCGGGTCCAGTGATCCTCGTCACATATACTGCATGGATTTTTTGGTTTCACATTCCCAGAAGGGTTCGCAGAAGATTTTCTAAGAGATGAGTCTCCCTGGTTTTTCTTCTTCCCTTGTTTTTTCTTCTTGCCTCCTCGTTGCTTGGTTTCTTTGCCTTTGTCTATTGACACGACATTTACTTCCAAGGCTAGAAGTTCCTCATTTGAATCTTGACTCGAAACTATGTGGGCCTTTTTGATGTGGCCTTTGTGGTTTTAGTGCTTGTCGTGCCTATCACACCATCGCCGACATGAGAGTCTTTGTTTGATTTAGGAGCCGGAGGAACGGAGAATTCTGGTCTAGGACCGTCAAGGATTTTATCGTAGAGCATGCCAAACTGAGTATAGATCAAGTCTAGATATTGTGCACGAGCAATAACTTGCTCTTCAGTGACGACTCCCCCCTTTGCCACATCTTCTATAATAGCGGGTAACAGTGACTTAATAAACCATTTAGCCAATCGCTGATCAGGAACATATGTTTTTACCATTCTACGACGACGCTGCCACTCATGAATATGTTCGGATATGTGAGTGGCTGTCATTTGTTTGAAATTTATAAGTAGCTCAGTTCCTATTTCGTACCTGATAGGTAACTAAAAATGGGTTAAAAAGGTTGTGGCTGGGGTACTGAAGTTATCAAACGAAGCTCTAGGCAGTTCGATATACCACTTTGCTGCCGGACCAGTTACTGTGCGCTGAAAGAGGTGAAGCCAAATCAAATCATCATTGAGAGTGTTTGACAAACACCATAGATGAAAGGTCATCACATGATTCGATGGGTCTTCACCCGGATTTCCATTAAATTTAGGAATATCCAATAGAAGTTTATGCGGAATCGCCGGCCACCAAGGGGCGTAGATAATTGGATCATTCATTAGTCAACTTAGATCTGGTAACTCTAGAGTTGCCATGAAGGGAAACTATTGATTCAGGCTTGGTTGAGCATACCCAGGCTAAGACGGAATCGTTTGAGCAGTTGGTCTTTTCATACCAGCATAATGCATTTGATGTTGGTAAATTTGGTAAGGTTGATGGGAATAATCATTATGATATGGTCGATACTGCTGCCCATTACTTGCAAAGGCTTGTTGCTCATATCCTTGGTAATCTTGCTCGAATTGCAGTTATTGGTATTGCACCAGCCATGGTTGTGAAGCCATGGAATGTTGTCCAGCACTGATTGTTTGACCAAGATGGGGATTGATGTTCCCCATTTGAACCTGTGCCATTCCACTAGTGGGTGATTGTGGTTGTGTTGGAGGTACAAGAGATTGTTGTATTGCAACCTGCGAAACTTGAGGTTGGCATACAACTGGTGATGCTTGTACTTGCGATACTGCCACAATAGCTGGCATAGTGGGAATTTTTGGCATAGGTGAACTTTGTTGTATTGAGCATACAACTCTTGGTTGTTGAGACAGGACTGGTACCCAACCGCTAGTTGTGATTCTAGCATAACCCAAATTTTGTTGCGAACTCACGCATGGTTTTCTTTCTGGGGAAGACAATGAAAGGGTATACGACCTTCCATACAATGGTAACCTAGTGCTCAAAGGAATAATTTTCCTTTGGGGACCAGTTTGCCCAAATTGACCTTGTGACGGATCAATTTGTCGAGACTCAACATAAGAGATTCCAGATATGATTCTGGACGAACAAACGGGAACAGTCCATACTGTCGAAATAGTCCCAGGATGGAATCCATCCAGCAACTGAAAGTTGGTTGGGACAGATGGTACGCTGGCAAACATTGTCGGAATAGTAGAAGGAGCCTCTGCTGTCGCTCTGTCGGGTGACCCAGTCCTTGATGTTGATGGTTGTTCAGACATATTAAGCCTACCCAAAAGATTCCTTGGCGATTCTTCAGGAACTTCTGAGGGTGGGTGAATGTTCTCTGATGAAGAAGGATATAGGGTGATCCCAGCTCCAAGTTGCGTTGGAGCACTAGATGGAGGATCTTCCACAATCTCTTCTACGGAAATCAATCCAGGAGGAAGAGGCAGATTATCAGGTCCGTAAAATATTTCTGGTTCCGAATAAGATGTAAGTTCTACAGTAGTAGATGGTTTGGGAGTAACACCTTTCGAATCGGCCGTAGACAGAGCCGGTTCAGGGATAGAAGTGTTAACCGTCACACTAGGATCAGTTGTAATGTCCTTTTGCTGTTGCAGAATTTCTTCTGTAGAGGCAGGGATTCCAGAAATGTTCGGAGTAACCGGAGTCTTTGAGGATGTTGGAATTCTTTCTCCAACCAACCTAGGGGACTTTGACCCAGTTAAACAAGTTCGCTTCGTTCGGAATGGCTTTGCTTTCGGAGTCAATGATGGTTGACTCGTAGGTCTCCGCGAATGACGGGGTTTTGATTAACTTTCTTCCACGATTGAGGATTACTTGATCAACTGAAAATAAAGGGAAAAATGTTTTTTGAATTAAATGAATTTTAGACACTTTGACACAACTTTGTTTTTTCAATTTTAAAGAGTCGTGAGAAAACAAAAGATGACTCTAGTTGCCTTTGATTTTTATTGAGCTTGAAGTGACAAGTGCTTAGAGGACCTTTTCCTTTAAGGAGTCTAAAAAGGAGAAAAATGGACTTCTCTGGAGATCTAGGTAGAGAGGATTACAAAACCAATCGTAAAACTGCATAATACTTTTTACGGTATGATAGTTAATCTTCCCAAATGCTGTGTTCGGTGCATTACGATCGATAGGGCGACAGACACGGCTTCCTAAGGATAAAGGATGCAGCCTATTGTGGTCTCCCAATATATACGCGACGGTATTTGGGAACACAAGTCCGTACTGGCACTTTTTGTCTTAGATTGGAGGAATCAGCCAACCAACACTGAAAGAAACAGTTACTAGGCTTTACAACACCGGAATACGTCTCTAGCCTAGACCTCTAGATGTTGTGCGTTAAGTTCCAAAGTGTTGTTAGATTCATTGGATTTATTTTAAGTTGATCTTTCTTATCAGTTTTCCTTTCAGGTTCACCACGTGATGTATGTATAATTCCTAAATGTAGCCTAAGATGATAAACAAACATTTTATCTTCTTTCAACAATGAAAATCCTAGCTACTAAAGGGAAGAAAGTCAAGCATCTTTTCTTCACAGAGCACAGAACACACACTAATATGCATAGTCCTAAATCAAGCCAAGCATTCAAAATGCAAATGCACATGCATGTATTTGTTTTTCAGCTCTCTTAATGTGTGAATGACATTAAGAAAGCTATGTGAAAAACTGAATTACTTTTAAAGCGACAATCCTCAACAAAATTCTTTTTCAAAACAAAGTGAAAGCAAGAGAGACACTTTGTGATTTTGAAATGGAGATTGTTTTTCGACACTTTAAAACTAATAATTCAAATCCTATGCAATAGTAACTGTATAATCGACTATCTAAAACAATGGAATTGCTTTCCAAAACTGAAAACGACGGCTACGACACTTTCAGATCTAGAGACAACAATTCGACTATGTTACTTTTTGCAAAAGAGAACTAAAACGACGCACAATACATAAAAAAACATTTATAGTTCTTTGCACTAAGGAGGCGGAATAATGCAAGAAAAGGGGGTTTTCATAGAAGTACACTGATTACAGACAGCAAAACTCTTGAATAAGACTGAAAACAGTGAGAAAAATCCACAGTCGGAGGGTAAAGTCAATCGTCCCAGACCATCGCACCTGTTACATAGTGAACTCAGTATGCAGCGGACCTACTCCATTCGGGAAGTGCGATGCATACAGGCTACCTTGAAGGCAGGGTGCGATGGTAACAGTGCGAGACTTTGAATGAGATTTCACTCAGTTTGCAATCTAGTTCATGTGTTTAGGCTGAATAAGTACAAATCAATGTATGTAAAAGACAGGGGTGATCTAAGAGGTTACTAGAGCCGCCACTTCGGGCAATTAGATTGCTTGCAGATCTATTGTTTAGTTCATAAACAAAACACAGAGATTGACTGAAGTAGCATTGATCTACTTTGCATTTGTATGACAAATGCAGTTCTAAGGCTAGCTGGCTTGACTTCAGGCTCCGTCTGTATGTTTATAAAAGCAACAAGGATAGATAGGCTAACAAGCAATCTAGTCAATCCCCAGTGGAGTCGCCATTTTGTTATATGGGAATAGTGTCCACTCGGATGCTACTATTCTCACTAAGATGGGTGGCTATCTTAGAAACAAACAATCAAAGTCTACTATTGATTCCTTTTATGAAAATAGATGAGAGGAGAACCAAGAGGGCCAACCTGAGTCTTGCGCTCGATTTCCTCTCCTTCTTGATAGAGTTTTACCGCTTCCTCTTTGTCTGCTCAGCTTCAAAAGGACCTGTGGAATCACAGCAACATACTAATATGCAAGAAACAAGGATCTAAATTCATAAATAATGCAGGATCAGATGTGCATTAACCATATACAAGCATATATAAACAAGTACACAAGAATATAGAAGGAAACAAGAATAGCTTTATTCAGATGAAAAATAGTAAGAAGATTACAACCATGTGCTCTGACCCAGCATCATCCTCCAGCCAAGAAGCCCTTCTTCACCTCAAGCAAAGCTAGATCACCCAACACTGTGAATGTACACTAGAATACCAACAACACTTTTATATAAGATACAAAATTCCAGCCTCTGGATCTCTGTGATGAGGGATCCATATATAGATGATTACAGATAGGTGAGTCATCTTTTGGGATCTTTATTAGTGTCCTCTCTCTGATAGTTCCTTCTTCCACTTGGAGAATGACGATATCTTACTCATCCCTGGTCGAAAATGGAGTGGCAAGTGTCAGAGGGGAAGCTTCCGGAAGATTCCATGATCTTCCACCTTGCATTTTTGTCCTTGCCATTTGTCCATTCCCGACCATTGGGAGAAAATTAGTATGCATCACACCCTGTTCATTAGGAAGGTGATATGCATCTCACCCTCTGCATTGAGCTTTCAATATGGTCCAGTTTTGACCTTTTATGAGCAGTTTTCAGTGGAGAACTTCTAGGAGATGATGTAATCAGTTGACCTTGTTCCTTTAGGCAATGAAGCAACACTTTTAGGGACTTAGGAGCCCTCAGTTTATGGACATTTTGTGATTGGGGTTGAAGTGCCCAAAAATGTCTATAACACATACCAACAACTTAAGTTGTAGATATTTTCTAAATAGTACTTGGTTATGCACATGATACACACCATTCAATTGAATGACAAGTAGAAAGGAATCTAAATGAACATGAAGATGAAGGATGTGATGAGCGAGGGCATTGACTAACAAACCTATCACTACATTATATCCGTCCTGGTTATTGGTGGTAGATCCAATGCACACACAATTTGAAAGGACTAACGTATGCAAGGGGGTAAAAATGGACCAGGCTACCAAGGCCAGATTATGAGAGAAGCGACTCGCACCATCGACATGACCGATATATGGTGTGGATGTTGGATCCATCTAAAAGGTGAAAAATAAAATGGATGAGATGATGAAATCTGCCTATCTTCATGGTAGAAATAAATACATGCAAATCAAAGGGATATGCTAGAAAAATTTCTTGAGGTAGAGTGCATTGGGAGAATCAGGAAGGAGATGGTCTTCAAAATCCTCCAAAAATATGACCCATAGCTTCCATGATGTCTTCATCAAAATGGAAGATGGGCGGATGGGAGGGAGAATGACTACATGATGCGATGATAGTACCTGGTGCATCAATATGAGAAATAAGGCTCACGTACGCATAATTTGGAATGGTAGACAATGAGGTGTAGATGGAGGATCTACGGATCTTGATATCTGGGATTATGTAGAAAGAGGCTCAATAGAAGCACATGAAAAAACCTCAGAAAGGTTTTCCTACGAGTAACTCAAGGATCACAACTAGTAAAGGAAATGTCCTGTGGTGTCTGTCATCTTGACATTGAGGGGAGGGATCACAGTGTTGGGACTAGAGTCCCCATGTTTTGGTTTACTAGTGGTACCAAAATCCATGGGTAGAGGTGTAGGTGTTCCACTATGAGTGGTCTCGTATTCACGAAGTGCCTCAAGGCAATTGAAAAATTCATCGATATGAGGGCAACAATGGGAATAGTGACCATGATGACCGCACAAGACACAAGGGCGATTTGTTCATAACATTCCGAGTTTCTTGGGTGTACCTGGTCAAATAACATGGACTTTAGGTATATTTGGCTCAGGGAATGTTTCATGAACCAAAGGTTTGAGTTAAGGAAGTTCAGGATAATTATTGGTTGTGTGCCCAACAAGTTTACACAAAGCACATGGAGGTGATGGATTTGGGGCCTTACAGGCTGGAGGAGCTTGGGGATCCTTGTCCTTAGGTTCTTTCTTTTTAGCTTTAACCCCTATCCATATTCTTGTGCAATAGGAGTGGGTTCCTGTTGGGGTTTTGATGGAATTGAAGCAACTACAAGGGCTGTCGGGACCAGTTGAACTATGGTCAAAGCATGATAAGGTCTTAGCTGACTAAGCGGAATGCTTGTAGGGGATCAATGTACCATACTGGGATCCCCAAAGTCATGTTAGGAAGGACTAGTGAAGCCATGACAAGGACACAAAATAATCCTGGAGGGGGGAATAAGAAAGTTATCTGGCCTACAAGGTAATGTCCCGGTGGAATAGCTCCTGGATGGTTGAGACCTGGAGGAACAGTTCCTAGTGGAAGCATAGGAGAGGCACCCACAAACAGAGGAGGTCCTAGGGTAGTGGATCCAAAGGTCTTATATGATATGTAAATAGTAGGGTGCTGAGGATCTGGCTGTTTATCAGATGTACCAAACTGATTAAGAGGAGCCCGTGATGCTTGTAACATGCAAACACTTAATGACTTAGACTCTGAGATGAGAGGGGGAGGACTAGGGAAAGCACTCAACAATGAGGATTTTTTATAGAATTTGGGTGAAGCACTAGCAAGAGGAGTTGAATACTACTTATCTCACCTTCATGAGATAATGGACTTGAGGGAGGTCACGGAAGTCGGCCCGCAGTAAGTCAACTGATCGATGGTAATGATCTTCCCTTCTTGGGGGAAGCACATCTTGCGGAACACCGTAGATGCAACGGATGACATGGAATATGTGTAACTACGACCTAAGAGAATGTTGTAATACAAAGGGGCATCAATAACCTCAATGTTGACATGGACAGTCTTGGCCGCAAGGGTCATTGGACAGTTGTGGTACATGCCAAGACGCTAGGAGCAGTGTTTGTCCTAAGCACACAAAGTGACGGTGGAGGGGGACAACTCAGGTGACTTGAGCTATTTTCAAATGACAGTGGACATCACACAGGTGGATGCACCTTTGTCAATAATGCATCGGGAGATTATGGCATTACGGACTCAGATTTGTATCTGAAAATCAATGGATGAAGGCAGTGGGGGATGTTCTAGTGTATCAACTAAAAAGACAATCAAACGATCATCAGAAGGATCGACTATGCCAAAATAAGTTAGTATAGATTTCTTTTGAGATGGGCACAACTAGAGGACTTCCAGCATCGACATCGCAGTAGGTGATTCCGTCAAGTCATCTACTATACTATATGTATGGGAAACTCGGTTAGAAGCCACATTATGACGTAATGGTCCCTTTCGGATCTTGGGAATGGTCTCAACTTTAGGTTGAGGGATCTATAATGGACCATTTGGTGTTAGAAGAGGCTTAGCAGATGCTTTGGTTTTGGACTCAGCGGTGGACAAAGTTGATGGCTTGTCATATTGACGCGAGTGAGTTTGCACGTTGATATCGGAGGGATTAACCTCATCAGAATTCATCATAAGGATATGGTAGTCAGTAGGACCAGAAGGTTGGGGGAGATGGGTTGCTTGAATTGGTTGAGGTTGAGTAGCAACAAATCCTTGCTAAGGGAAGGGATTTGTAAGCACTACCAGTTGAGATGATGTAGGATTCTGAGGTGATTGTTGACCTCTAGAAGCTGCTTGAGCTTCCCACATTTGGCGCATCTGGGGTAAGAGATGAACTCATGTGTATAATGGCCACATACACCACATCATGCTGAAGGCTTGTCCATTCGAATAGCCTTTTTATTCTTGGGTTGACTACCTTGTTGCTGGTCGTTGGTGTTAGGATGGTTCCTTTGTGGTTCACTAGGTTGATTACATTGATTACCCTGGTTACCCTTATTACCCTTCCCCTTATTCTTTTTCTTTGAATTTTTGGGATTGGTTGCACTCTACTGTGCAAACACGTGACCCTGAGGGGGCAGTGGATGCTGTGGCTGAGGATGCATGGGAGGCTGCGACGCTAATGCTTAAGGGGCTAGAATGCTCGACTATGCATAAGGAGAATAAATAGTTTGGTAGACAGGTTGGGGCCTTGCAAACATGTTGCTAGTAGGGGGGGGCATGAGTGTTAGAGGAACTGAAGACCCCTTGCGGATAGCCATAAATTTTCTAAGTATATGGCGAAGGATGTGAAAGGGTTCCAACGATACCATTGACGGCATGAGATTCCCATGGTGCATTATCACTTCTAGGACGAGGGAGGTATGGAATGATGATATAGACATAACAGGATTGCGCATAAATGAAGTCATATCTTGGAGCGGTTTGGGGAGCTTCTTCCTTGGTTTGAGGAAAATGGGACACAACATCTTTTCCAATGGGTGATAAAAGGCTCCTACGAAACCAATCAAGATAGACACGGTCTTTGAAGGGTGGGGCACGACATGTGCTCCTCCTTCTATGCCACTCTTGAACATGGTCAGATAGGCAAGTGGCGGAGGATTGAAGGAATGAGATCAATAGCTTCATACCATTGTCATACCGGAGGGGTAACTGGAAATATGAGGGGAACACTTTAGAAAGCATCGTGAAATTGGAATGAGATGTGGCGAGCTAGTCTACACACCATTTTGTAGCATCTACAGTGAGGGTGCGTTGGAAGAGATGAAGATGAATGGAGTCATCAGTAACGGAGTTGGACGAACACCACATGTGGAAGAAGAGGACATGGTCGGTAGGATCCTCTCCAGCATTACCCTCAAAGTTTGGGATGTTTGAAGGAAGCTTAATCGGCATAGTAGGCCAACTAGCATCATGGTGTATGGGGTCGTTTATTAACTGAATGAAATACGATAGACTTAACCCAGCCATAAAAGGGATCATAGGGGCTGCTAGAACATTTCCCAAGACTGTTCCTCTTGATGTGACTACCGAGATAGAACCAAAGCCAACACCAGGTTGGGTTCCTGCACCAACTGTGGGTCCAAACATGGTGATGATATGCAGTGAATGAGGCTCGGAATCAGATGAAATAGGAGAAGAGTTGGTATGGGGACTCGGAGGGCTATGAAATCCAACCCGACAAGGAGGGGTAATATGCCCAAGAAGAAACAAGGGGTGAAGGCCTAATAGTCTTGGCGAAAAACACCTTGGTGGTGTAGTGGTGGTAAGACACATGCAGCACAAAAATGGTGAAGGGTGATCAACAATATGACTTTGTCTCGATGAGGGGAGATAAATTCTTTATTTTAAGTCTTGGCTTGGTGATCTAAACCAAGTTCCCTTTGCTTAAGGTGTGCTTGTGTGTGCAAGTGTATTTATTGATTAAGCCTAGATTGTGTTTTTAAAAAAGAAAAAATAGTGCTGAAAATAAACTAAAATTAACAAAAAAAATGAATAGAAAAACAATTAACTAAATTGCACCCAAACTGGGTTTGAAACCACTGTGCTAGTCGGTGGAAAAATTGACTAAGAAACACATTAAAAAGTTCAAGAGATCTAATTGTCGGTGTGACTCGGATCAAATGATGCTAGGCTGCTAGATAGTGGTGGAGCTACAACAAAAAACCAGAGAGGAATATTGTTACAATGTATTTTGTCACTGACCCCACATTCCCTGATCCTAGACACTACCGGTCCATGTTATTGACATTTGCTTTGTGTCATGTTGAAAAATATATGCCAGTGTCTTCCTTGTTATATCAGGAAGAATACATCAGTTCATTACTCTTGGAGCAAACCCTTTTTAAGTTCTGTTTTTAGGTCGTCGTGGGTCATCAGTTATCCACCCGCGAAGACGACCAAGATTGAAGTAACCCTGGTGTCGTCGTCGCCATGTCCATGTGTTTCACTCGCAACAAACTACTTTTGGCGAGTTTTTTTTTGACAAATTGTCGAAGCTTCTGAGTACCAGTCTTAGGGTTGGTTGTTGGATCAAATGACCTTGGCTCTTTCCTTTGGGATAGTTGTTCCACCCTTTGTGAAACCTCCCAAAGGGATAAGATCTTTCTCCCATATTTTATGGAGGCTCCTCCTCCTATAAATACCTCCTTCATATTTGAGATCTGCTATTGGAAGTTGGACATAGTTAGAAGTTTAGAGAGTGAAGGGAGATAGCTAGTAGAGTCAAAGAGTTGGAGACAGTTGGAGAGAGTTTGTCTAGAGTTTGGAAGTAGTTTCTAATGTAACTTAACCTGGGATAGTTTTGTGTGGATTTGGCTTGATTGTATGAGTGTTCTAGCATCATAATTTTTCCTTTTGGGTAGGAGAGAGAGTTATTCATCCTCTTGGAAGACAATTCATGAGTGAATGCTTGTGGAGACATGCTGACAAGACCCTTCAAGGAGACCTGCAAAATCAAGGAATGGTCAAAAGTTTTACTTCAGTTCATATTAATACAAATCAACGGTTTATTTCCTATATCTTATGTAAAATTTCACATTGATAGCTTGAAGTTCCTTGACCCTTTAAGTAGTTCATTTTTGTTGTATTCTAATATGTTTGTTGTTGTTCTCTGTATGTTGTTTCAGGTACAGAAGTGATTAGAATGAGAGCTGGAGCAACACAACGAGAACTTCATCAAACGAGGATTTCAAGGTAGACCTTCATGACATTAACTATCTAAGTAAATCTACTTTGATATTGTTCTTGCTATGACTAGACCCACTCTAGTGCTAGAGGGGTTGCCTGTATCCATAGAGGGAACTTACCTGCTTCATAATTTGGCAACCATACTGGGGATCTGTGTCTTTTGTCTCTTGCTTTGATTTTTCTTTGCTTGTTTATTGTCTCCTTTACTTTTTGGGTAGAATTCTCCATATTGTGGGTTGTTTGACTACTCATGGTAGTCTTCCCTCTATCATAAGTGATAGGTCTAGCCTTTCCTCAACTGAATTTTAAAATTTTTCCTTTGATTTGGGGTTGTCACCTTTTATTTTATGACAGTCGTGACGATAGTCGTGTCTGATCTATTTAATTAGTTGCTCTTTCTACTGTTTGGTGTGATTAAATCAACTCACAGCCACGGCGGGATTTGATTTACGCTTGGTGCTATTTTTTGATGTACTTCTGCGATGCCGTCGCTAAGTTGCTAGTTAAGGGGGTGCAACTTTTCATTGTTGGCGACTGTTGTCAGTTTGACACTCGCAAAGATTCTTGTAGGTTTTAATTTTGAAGTTATGTTTGTTGATTGGCTAGTGTGTCCTATCCTTCTGAGCTTGTCTTTTGCCTATTTAGTGTGTATCAAATTGTTGTTTGCTAGAATATTTGACTCTTGGTTTCATTCCCTTGAGATTTCTCCTTTTGAACTGTGTGACCTGTTCACCTTAGGGTTTCTTGAAGCATTAGCTTTTCTTGGGTTTCTTGTTTGTTTGGACCTTTGAGCTTTGTTTGAAGCGATCCCTTGCTTTTTTTGAGGTTTTTCCTTATTGACTATTCTTTCATCTTCCTGATTGGTATGTGATGTTTGGTTATCACAAATTTCAAGTCTTGTTTGTTTGGTTTCCTTCCATCAATTTGGCATAGATCACATTTCTTCCCGGTCAGTTAGAAAGCTTTCAAGTTTTTGAAAAAAAGAAAAATATTCTTTGTTTTAAGTATTTGATTAGTTTCAGAGTGGAATGTTTCTCTTTACTTATTGAATGATTTCACTTGAAAAGGACTTAAAACTAGCATTGTTTTGTGTTTTTCATGTGGTTCCTTGTCATCTATTCGAAAAAACCAAATATTATCGCATTCATTTTTTATTAGGAAATGAGAACAATGTTTTGCATTAGTAAATTCTTGACATTTAGAAGTTGAAAAGCAAAGGATGTATTTTTCATTTTCTTAATTAGATTGCTTGCAAGTTAGTGAAAGATAGAAGCATTTATCTTTCCTCTTGATTGGTTTTCTTGTGAAATAACAAAAAGTACCATTCCTGCATTTGCTTGCTTGTTGCTTTGATTGCTTTGAAGTGAACCTCTCACTTTTCTTTAGTTAGTTCTTCATTGAAAAGAAATGGTTTCTTTACTCATTTAGTTGCATTCTAGGAGTTTTTGAAGATACATTTGGTAGGGCCTTGAAACTAAGATCTAATTCATTTAAACTGTTAACATTTATTGAATTAATCTAAAAATGCATTGAAAATTAACGCTTATATCTAGAGGTCTAGGCTAGAGGAGTGTTTCGGCGTCTTTAAACCTAGTGGCTATTGTTTTCACTAAGGTTGGGTGATTCCTCCTTTTGTGATTTGATAAGTGCTAGTACGGACTTGTGCTCCCTATACTATCACGTATATGATGGGAGACCCCACTAGGTTGCAATCCTGTTATCCATAGGAAGTCAATTCTACCACCTTATGAATCCTAACTCACCGAAAACAACATTCAGGAAGATTAGCTGTTGTACGGGAAGTCCTTTGTCATTTCTCTTTCATTTTACTATCAAGGTGTATATGCAGTTTTACTATTTGTCTGGTAAACCTTTTGCCTAGAGTTACATAGCAATCATTTGATATTTTTGACTCATTAAACTTAAAATATCGTTCAAGCCTTGTCCCTTCGAGCTTGTTTCTGATCGGAAGTGATAGAGTCACCTTTTGTCTTTTTCTCGACTCTTAAAACACGAAAAGGCAAAGTTTTGTTTCTATGTTCTAAAATTAACTTGCCATGAAATATTCCTGGTAAAAGTTATCTTCCTTAGTAATTATTTAGGGTCAATTCCAATGGCAACATTTCCAGAGTCCACCAGTACATGATTCTCTTTGGATGGAAATCATGGTCCTTTTCCCTCTTTTAGAAACATTGGTGCTCCTTATATGGCAAGGTTGTCCCTCCCTGGGTTAACCATTGGTTTACATGTCTGGTTATTTTCGACCTCAGTGATCCCGAGTGTCCCAACTCTTGCCTTGCCGTCTCCTTCATTTGAATCATGTAATGATGATTCTAAGGTTGACCCCTCACCTTCTTCCCCTTTTTCTTCATCTTCCCCTTCTACTTCGCTTGGTGAAAGTTTGTAATCTAGTAACCAAGAGGCTAAGAAGAAGAAGATGAAGATGAAGAAGAAGAAGTCAGTTAAGTGAAAGTCCAATTGTGCAACTATTACTCCAAATGCACCCCCATTGACAAACCTTCTGATCCTCCACAAAAGGTCAGATTCCCTTGCAAGATGTGTAAGGGTGACCATCTCCTCTGAGATTGTCCTGGAATTCCCAGAGTCTTAGAGGTATGGTCTCAAAATCTAGATCGACTATCCCCATCGAACTTTGGAGATCATTTCGATGCTACACTCTTGGCTCATGATGATAAGAAGAAAGGAAATATTAGATTTCCCTGTAGGTTATGTGAAGGAGAGAATCTTCTTCACCTTTGTCCTATTATGGATAATGCTTCCAATTTTTTGGAAAACCTTGTAGCTCCTCAACCCCAACTTCCTATTGGTTATCAGAAGCTTTCTTCTAACCCTCTCCTAGTTTGTAAAGAGATTGAATTGGATTCACCTCTTGCCTGTCCTACTCTTCCTGAGCAAGACTCTCTTGTGTCTGTTCTTGACCAACCATTGATCAAAAAGTGTCTCAACTTGGTCTTTCCACCAATCGATCACTCTCTTTTGGAAGAGATTGGTGATCATACTTCTCATGTTCTTCTCATCTCCTTAGATTCTCATGAATCGAAGAGTGAACCTCCAGTCCCAGTTGTTCAGGAGAGTCCTTCTCCTATTCCTGTGCAACATGGGGGCAATCATATGATACCCCTGCCTAGTAGTTATTTCATCTCTTTCGATTGGGGTCCGTTGACTACTTTCTGCCCCCCATCTTATGTGCCTTTCCAGATCACAGTACAATCCTATAATATGGTAGTACCTGGCACTATATTAGATGAGGGTGCATCTGTTAGCATCATGCCTTCTACTACTTGGAAAGATTTGGGCTCCCCACAACTTGTGCCTGTCACCTAGAATCAGTTCACTTTCAATGGAGGAACCAGTCATCCCTTAGGGATCCTTCCAAAGTTCCATATTACTTTAGGAGGAAAGATCATCTATATAGACGTAATGGTAGTCCAAGATCGGTTAGATTTCAATATCCTCCTTGGAGGTGACTATGTGTATGCCATGGGAGCTCTTGTTTCTTCACTTTTCCATGTGGTTTGTTTTCTGCACGAAGGAAGAATCATGACTATTGATCAACTATCGTTCATTAGTCACCCGACATCTCCTTTGCAACTAGCGTCCCCTATTGGCTCTTGTTTACAAGTAGTACCTTCCCCATCACAAGTCAATTATAAGGCTACCCGTTTTGTCTCCGCATCTGTTGATGATTACACACATGAGATTGTACATTATGTACTGGGGGAATTGGAACCTGATTTGTCTATGGTAAGAAATGACATGTATTCCTCCCAGAGCATGGTTCTTCCATCTAGTGAGGATCTCTTGGGAGCCATGTTATTGTATGGTCCATGAAAAGATGTTATGAGGATATTTCTTGGTCTTGCGTCAACCTCATTAAAAAATGAAACAATATATGAGGATAGTTCTTGGTCTTGTGTCAACCTCATTAAAAAATGAAACAAGAGATGGGGATAGTTCTTGGTATTGTGTCAACCTCAGTAAAAAATGGAACAAGAGATGAGGATAGTTCTTGGTCTTCTATCAAAATCATTAAAAAATGAAACAAGAGATGAGGATAGTTCTTGATCTTGTGTCAACCTCATTAAAAAATGAAACAAGAGATGAGGAGAGTTCCTTATATTGTGTCAACCTCATTAAAAAATGAAACAAGGGGTTATGAGAATAGTTCCTTGTCTTGTGTCAAGCTCGTTAATAAATGAAACAAGGAATCTGAGGAGAGTTCCTTGTCTTGTGTCAAGCTCATTAAAAAATGCAACAAGGTCCTCTAGAGCAAAGTTCCAATTCGAGTCTTTGATTAGATCTCATAAAATCCCTGTCAAGTCGTTCACTTGATCTTGTAAACAAACCTTCTTTCCATCCACCTGATAGCCACGAGTAGTCTACTTAGGTGAATGTAATGAAGCTTGGGGGGCATGAACCTAGTGGTAAAGTTAAGTTTCACTGTAGGTTATGTGAAGGGAATCACCCCGTTCACCTTTGTCCCTATCTAGACAAAGCCAAAAAGGTGTTGGATAACTGTCCTGCTTCACTGCAGCAACTTCCATATGGTTACAGGAGATTCTCCCTTTCATCATGTTGGGGGCATGTAAACCAATCTCAATAATAGTTTTTCGTTTCAAGCTTGTGTAAAAATGAAACTGAATCCAAACATAGTTTTTTCGTTTCAAGCTTGTGTAAACATGAAACTGCATTCAAGTAGAGTTTGTTATGGTTCAAGCTTGTGTAAAAATGAACCCACCTCCATTTTAAACCTCTTGATTACCATTCTATTAGCCTCCTCCACCAGATGAGCCTTGGTTTTTCTCTTTCCATCGTCGCTATCTATTTGGCCGATCATATGCTTTCACTTGGTTGTTTTTCCTTTCCTGAGGGACCGCAACAATGAGTGGTTTTATTAGCCAACCTCTTGACCATTACATGTTTTGAGTAGTTCCACCATTGTCAGAACTAGTTGCTACCCTTTATACCACTCATTCCTCCAGGATGAGTCACATTTAAGTTCTTTTATGACTTGTCAAAAATGAAAAGATTGCCAAGTATTTTTCCTTTTTTTTGACTTGTTAAAGAGAATAAAAATGAGGGGTATGCTTTTAGCTCTTTTCTGACCCTTTAAAAAAAAATATGGTTGATCCGTTGTCATTTTGAACTCGTTAATAGATGTGAAACTTCACGCACCCAGTATAAGTTTACCCCTTTTTTGGGCTGGGAGGCACTATTTACAAAAGAGGTACTCATTGGCTAAAATGGTTAAGCGGTTCCCTTGGGTATTGTTTTGTACCTTTTCGGATTCGAGGGACAAACGTACGAAAAGGGACGATGTGGAGTTTTCTTTTAGGTGTCTTTTTCAAACTCTCTAAACATGTAAAAGATACCGAGTTACACCTTTTTTGGACTCGTTAAACTATTAAATGACATCGGAGTCATCACCATGACGAACATGAGTTTCTCCTTCTCAGGGATCATTAAAATTACTAGGATGAATTCGTTCGAAGGATGAACTTATATTACAAGCATATGCTATCCCCTTCAAGTTTGTGTTTCAAAAATAATTGGGTTACTCACCAAAAATGGTGGGGGAAAATTTGGAAGTATTCCATTGGTTGTATTAATTATTACGGCAGCTTGTCACTCTTGAACATTGACACTCTTTCTGCTTTGTGTCAGGTTGGGATATACTCACTTTATTGTTGGCCTTCCAGGTTTTGGGTTATCCATTTTGCCTCATTCCATCGGATCCTTGTTGCATCATCATGACCTTTAATCCCTTGGTACCAAAATGCTGCCAAGCTATAGAGTCATGCCACTGATATGTTCAATAGCTTAATCCTTCTGCAGTTTGTATCCTTGCACACCTTCCTCATATTCTCTGTCTCATCCACATTCATCTTATTCCTTTGTCTCACGTCAATGATGTGGGAAACATTATGGTCCTCCTTCAACTGATCGATTCCTATCGACTTCAACAAATTATCCGAGAAGTTGATCTAGAGACTCCTTTCTGGTACCTTGGAGCTTGCATACTTTAATGGAAATTTCTTCGCATTCAACGATGGGCTTTTATTATTGGCCTTCGATCGGTTGATTTCATGGGTGTTTGACCTGAGATCATTCTTCACACTTTGTGCATTGTACTAGCAGTACCTTGAGAACCATTGACATTACTAATGGTCTCTCTCGCACTTGTTAATGGTTTACATCATTGACTGGTAATCAAGTGATTTTCTAGTATGCTCGACTTCAGTACATCTATTCTCTTATTAGAATTTGTACCTTGATCGGGTTGGGATTCAAGACCTTGGGCTCAGATTACACAAGTCCAGGTTGCACGAATTGGTTCATGATTGTATACATGACTCTTTTGATTGGATGGCTGCAACCATACCTGAGTCTTTATATGGTCCTTTTGATTGGATGGTTGCGTCCATACCACAAATCATTTATGTTTATCTTCTATCTGTCTATGTCCATGCCTTATGCACACATATTTCCTTTCATTATGTACTTATGTATCAGAGATATCAGTTGTACTTGTGTTTGTAGGTTCTTTGCGATGGTGTTTTGTTTCAGTTATGGATTCGTAAAGCATTTCACACCTACCACTCTCTCAACCTTCATGCTTTAGGGGGCAACTGTTACATAGTATTTTGTCACTGACCCCTCATTCCCTGATCCCAGACACTTCCGGTCTTTCTTATTGACATCTTCTTTATGTCATGTTGCAAAATATGTGTCAGTGTATTCCTTGTCATATTAGGAAGAATAACTCAATTCATTACTCCTGTAGTAGAACCTTTTTAACCTTTGTTTTTGGGTTGTCGCAGGTCGTCAGTTATTCCACCTGTGAAGATGGCCAATATTGAACTAATACTAGAGACGTCATCACCCTGTCCCTGTGTTTCTCTCGCGACTAGCTACTTTTGGCGAGTTTGTTTTTGATAGATTGTCGAAGCTTCTAAGTGGCGATCGTAGGGTTGGTTATTGGATTAGACGAGCTTGGCTCTCTCCTTTGGGATGGTTGTTCCACCCTTTGTGCAACCTCCCAAAGGGATAAGCTCTTTCTCCCATCTTTTATGGAGGCTCCTCCTCCTATAAATACCTCCTTCGTAGCTGAGATCTGATAGTGGTAGTTGGAGATAGTCAGAAGTTCAGAGAGTAAAGGGAGATAGCTAGTAGAGTCATAGAGTTCGAGATAGTTTGAGAGATTTTGGCTAGAGTTTGGAAGTAGCTTCTAATGTAACTTAGCCTAGGATAGTTTTGTGTGGATTTGGCTTGATTGTATGAGTGTTCTAGCATCATAATGTTTCCTTTTAGGTAGGAGAGAGAGTTATTCATCCTCTTGGGAGACAATTCATGAGTGAATGCTTGTGGAGACATGCTGACATGACCCTTCAAGGAGACCTACAACATCAAGGCATGGCTGTAAGTTTTACTTCATTTCATATTAATACAAATCAATGGTTTATTTCCTATATCTTATGTCAAATTTCATATTGATAGCTTGAACTTCCTTGAACCTTTAAGTAGATCATTTTGTTGTATTCTATTATGTTTGTTGTTGTTCATTGTATGTTGTTTTAGGTACAAAAGTGCTTAGAACGAGAGGTGGAGCAACAAGATGAGAACTTCATCAAATGAGGATTTTTTTGAAAATGGAAACAAGAAATGCTAAAAGTAGAAGGGCTAAAAATAGCAGTTTGAGTACGAGTGCTGGATTGGGCAACAGGGAATGAAAAATGGAAGAGCTAAAAATAGCATTCAATTTTTAGCAGTTCAGGATGGATTCCTATTTTAGTTAGTCCCTAGACTAAAAATAGGAAGTAAAATTCAAATTTGAACTTAATAGCTATTTGAAAATAAATTAATTAATTCACCATGAGTTAATTAGTTGTGAAAAATCAAACATGAAGTCTATGCGAGGGCATGAAATAGTGTCTCTATTAATTGACGAATTTATGCATCAGTTAAAGGGATAAGGATGAGTTCTAATTTAAGTTGTAATTAGTTGGCTTAGTCAACTGAGTCAAGTCTAGTTAGATTGATTTAAACAGTTTGTTTAAATTAATGTGAGTTCAGTTAGTTAATGCATGCTTGCATATAACACTACACTTTAGATAACTGGATATTCTCTCATGAATAACTCATTCATGCCGGTTCAGACAGAGACCCAATTGAGATCAGAGAAGGGACAATGTAATATCAGTTGGATGAATATTATTCCTATAAAGGAAGCTCATCCATGATGAGGATTTATCTCCTTCAGGACTGCGTAGTTGGATTAGAGATTAGTGAGTGTGTGAAGAGGCCAATTTACACAAGTGGCTGCACTGAACCCCAATCAAAATTGCGCAAAGAAATAGGAGGCTTGGAGGGAAAACCAGAGGCTAGATAGAGGCCTTTGACTATTTATGAGCAACAGAGTTATTGCAGAGAGAGCATGAAAGCTTTTGAGCTGATTCTTTTTGTAATTCTGACTATATTTCCACTTGTATGATAATATAGAGTTGGGGTTTTAGGCTGAGGCTTTCCCTGGGTTATATCTTCTATGTTATGTGTGATTGATTCCTTCTTATTAGTTATATGTGTTCTTATTGATGTTGCTCATGTTCGATTAAGCTTCCGCTAAATTGATTGTAGAAGTAAATCAAGTATTTTGCTTTAGTATATTGCATTATCAGGTGATCTACAGGTGGGAATTTCTACATGGTAGTAGAGCACAAGTGATCAAGGAAGAACAATATACAAGAAGGGAGAAGTTGAAGTTTGTGGTTTTTGAATATTGAATTGAGTTCTTATCACATCTATTTCACCGATGGCATTCGGTGCTTTGAGACTCGAATATGCCCTTGATGGCAGTTTGAATTATATAGCCTGGAAGGATTGCATGGAGGTATTATTAGAAGATAATGGTCTAAAGAACTTCATTGATCAAGAAGTCGAGAAGTAGATTGATGCTACTCAATTGGCGGAATGGAAAAAGTGTATGGCTAGAGCAAGGAGAATCCTCGTGGAGGGAGTTCGAGATCACATTGTCTCGAGCCTCCGTGGGAAGGAGACTCTGTTTTCGATGTGGAAAACATTAAAATATCTTTATCAGAATAACAGTGATCAGAGGAAGTTAGCACTGAAGGACAAACTTCAAAAGATCAAGTGTGAAAAGGGTGACACAATCTCTATGTATCTGAACAAGCTCACCTCATGCAGGGATGAGCTTGGAAGTGTAGGGATCATAACAGCTAATGATGACATGGTGAGTATTACACTCCTTGATCTTCCTAAGAGCTGGCATAGCTACCAAGACTCAGTTAATGGAAGAGAGAAACTACTAGATTGGGAACAACTTTGGTCAGATTTGATGCAAGAGGAGACAAGAAGAAGCACCAGAGATGGTTCTTCATCCATGGAGGATGAAGAAAACTGTGCCTTAGCGAGTAAGGCAAAGAAGGGGAAGGAGAAGGTTTCTCTTTCCAAATCTAGTTTTTCCCATGGTGGGAAGAAGTTTGACAAATTGAAAGTGTGATGCTTTCATTGTCATGAGGTGGGCCATTTTACTACAAATTGTCCACAAAGGAAATCCAAGAAGGGATCCAGGTAAGGATCTGAAGGTGAGGCACTTGCTTCACAGTTCAAGTTGGATTTCACACTCTTCGCATGCATGGTTTCATCCATGGTGGGAAGTGATTGGTTTCCTAACAATGGAGCTTCTTTCCACATGAACGATGACAAGAGTTTGTTCAATACTTTGGAGGAGAAAGATCTCCAGATACTCATAGCGATGGGTAATGATGAAAAGTACAGTACCTCAGGTGTAGGCATGGTTATTTTTTAGAGGGAGAATGGAGCTCCTCTTACCTTGACCGATGTCAAGTATGTACAAGGACTGAAGAGAAACTTGGTGTCGATCGCGATGCTAGAAGACAGAGGCTATGATGTAGTCTTTAGTAAGGGAAAGGTTTTCCTTAGACACATCATCACTAGATAAGTGAAGTAGATCGGTTCATGGGTCAAGAACCTATATGCTCTTGAGATTCAAGTTGCATGCAAAGCCTTGAGCAGCAAGGAAACTAATGGAGACTAGGTGGTTGAGAGGGACAATATATTACCTCTCAACATGCAGTGCCAGAGGAGCTTGTGTAGTAGCTTCAGGAGCTTGTGTAGTAGCCAAAACAGGGGAAGCTGAGAGGAGATCGAGTAGAGACATCTGATCATGCAGAGAGCTCCAATAGGGGGAAACTTCGAGCCAAGTTGGATGAGGGATCACATGCAACCATACCTCTAGGTAGGAGGTGGGGCGATGTTGAGTGATCGTCCCAAGGAGGAGGGGCAGGATCCTTGAGGTATCCAACCTCTTTGATTCAAATTTTCTACAGGAGCCCCTATGAGGAGTAGTAGGACTGACTGATTGGGTAGAGACAGATGTGGATGGAGCAGCAGAGAGAGCTATAGTGCAAGAATCCCAAGACAACACAGAGGTAGTAGGCTGCAGCAATGCGAGAGGCACAAATGTGTTGCACTAGTGTAGGATGACACATAGAGGTGTGCAATGGTGCAAGATGCATGAATATGTTGCAGTAGCATAAAATTTAGAGAGGGAGCACTTGTCAGCATTAGGTAGAGCTTCAGCATCAGAGTATGTTTCTAGCCCAACAAAGAGGTTAGTTGAGAGTATTTTTTGTTCCGAGAGTTGCTGGAGCAACCATACTTGGTAGAAGTGTTGCATTAAGACATTTCGAAGGTATAGGCTCAGGTTCGAGAGGAAGCCTTTCTTGTTGAGAGGGAGTGTTGAAAATGGCAACAAGAAATGCTAAAAATAGCACTGCTCAAAATAATAGTTTGAGTACCAATGCTGGATTGGGCAACAAGGAATGAAAAATGGAAGTGCTAAAACTAGCATTCTATTTTTAGCAGTTCAAGATGGATTCCTATTTTAACAAGGTTTAATATGAAAATATGGATGGGAAAAATCTATCTTTAGAGATCTGAAACAAAAGGGTACAAATCTAGAAAATATGGTTGAAAGTGCTGCAGAAACTCAGACTACTTACTGAGCTAAAGTCCTCCTATAATGGTGGAAGCATATTAGAAGCCCTAGGGGGTTAAATTCCACTTCAACGAGTAAATCAGAGTCGATCAAGGCCTAAGTGGGATGAGACAGAGTTCAAACATCCTAGAAGAAAACTCTCGGAAAAACCCAGAAACAGATCCGACAAGAACCCAAAAACCCTAGAATCGCAGGTACTGACTTGTTTTAAGGTGAGATCACACTTTTTGGGCTAAGAGGTGTGCTCTTGACTCCATATCTCACTTTTTGGGCTAAAAAGTGTGATTTTTTCTCCCTCATTCTCGGTTGGTAAATCTCGAAAAAAAGTGTCATCTTTATCGCGACGAGTTCCTCTGACCAGCAGAAAAGACCAGAAAACTTGCGGAAGTCAGAAATTTAATAGATCTAGGGTTAAAAAGCTAGGAAAAATCATGAGGGGAATAAAAAAGGAAGAAACCCTAAGCTGAAAACCAAAGGTCACCCAGGTTTCTAGATTTGAATTAAAAAACCAGTGGAATTGCCAATTTTGTTTTAGTGTTTTCTTCTCAAATATGTATGAAAAGAATCCACATAAGATTGTGGATGACAAACTGTTGGGTCCCTATAATACTAGTGATTATCCCATTACTATTGTAGTTGTAGCCCTTATTAATATTGTTGTGACCCTATTGTCCCCATATTGCTATTACTGTGCCCCATAGAATCCATCTATTATTATTTTTGTGGCTTTATATTATTATTGTTAGGTCGCTTGGGTTATATTGTGACTCCTTAGACTCCTATATATAGAAAGGAGGTTTTGTCATTTGAATCATCCAAGAATTGTTCATTTATGTAATTTAAAGGAGGTTTCCCCCTCAAAGAGGCTAAATGTTAAGGGGTTGATCTATCTTTTCTATCTTTTTCTTGAGCTGGTTTCATAACATTTGGTATCAGAGCTTTGGATTCTAGTGTTTCATTGATCCAAACATGTCATCGTGGAATTTTTGCTATAAATTTTTTGCTGCGACATTTCAGAAGCGAAAAAAAAAAACCCATTTGAGATGAAATCACACTGAACCTTGGGTCTAAATTTTAGAGCTTTTCGCAATATATTTATGGAGATATGATCTAAGGAAGTTGGTATTTTTGCAGACTCCTGAATTACATTCCAAACAGGTGACCTGGGGAAAATCATCATAACTTTCTCTCTGAGCATCAGATTGAAATTTTGTAGGAAGATACAGAAAGAGGATGGCCTATAGTTTCTTGTATATATTGGTCAAATCCAAAGGTCGAAACAGGGACACGTGGCACATCGTACAAGTTTGCTCTACTGAATTAGTCTATAATCAGGTCACTGTGGGAGATTTGGCATAACTCTTCATTGGAGAATCCAATTAGGGTAAGACTTATGGCATTGGAAAGAGGACACAGAGGGCTACTGCAGATTGTAATTTCAGAACTGGATAATCCAAAATTACAGAGATACATCAGAGGCAATATCGAACTCCTACAAAGTGAAAAAAGGTGTGTAGATGTTTTAGATTTTTGCTTAAGCTTGGCTTGAAAAATTATTTTGAAGGAATTCAAAGGGCATAGTAGAGCATTAGTATTGGTAACTGATGCCCCAAGGAAAGAAAATGAAAACACCTAGTAAGCAATATGAAAGATCTAGCATGACTCATGAAGAAGAGGAAGAAATGCTACATGATATATCAAAATTACAAGATCAAGTGCAACAAATTTCACTCTCACAAAAGCTAACAGAAGCTAAGATAAATGGTGTGGAATCTAAGATAAAGGGCATGGAAGCCAAGATTGACGATTTGAAGATAGATTTGAAGGCAGATTTGACAAATTGTCTACAAGAAATACTTACTAATGGTGAAAGGGAAGTAAAGGAAACTCATGATGCAAACAAATGAAATGTTAATCATGATTTCATATACTCTAATGTTGGATTGAAGACGCATCATATTCCAAAAATTGATATGAGGAAGTTTGATGGCAAGGATCCTGCAACATGGATATTACAGATGGAGAAATTTTTTGATCTCAATAATGTGTAAAACACACAAAAGGTATGTATTGCAACTTTATATTTGGAACCAAATTGGTTTGTCTGGTATCAATGGCTTTGCTCTCGTAAACAATTTATCACTTGGAAATTTTTACGGAAAAATTGATAGCACATTATGAGGATACAAAAAGCAACACTTTTTATAGCCAATTGATAACTCTCAAACAAAAGGGTTCAATAATGGAGCACATTGATGAGTTCCAAAAATTGAACATAAGGGTAAAAAATATTCCAGAGGAGAATAGGATTGATGTGTTCATAGGGTCTTTAAAGGATAATATTCAACATGATGTTCACCTTTGGGAACCTGATTCATTAGAGAAGACATTCAGGTTAGCAAGAAAAATGGAAAG
>APFE031216953.1:83023-145214 GCA_000404065.3 Pinus taeda | reverse complement strand
TTATATTGTGACTCCTTAGACTCCTATATATAAAAAGGAGGTTTTTTCATTTGAATCATCCAAGAATTTTTCATTTATGTAATGTAAAGGAGGTTTCCCCCTCGAAGAGGCTGAATTTTAAGGCGTTGATTTATCTTTTCTATCTTTTTCTTGAGCTGGTTTCATAACACAAACAATATCAAAAATCTAAGTGACTGCTAAACATTATATATCTTCAGCGACTGATAGAAACAAAACCTGCCAAAATTCTAATCTATGCCACAATCATAGTTAAATAGCAAAAAGAAACAGTAATAACTCCAATCATCTAATGTAAAGCATATATATAAAGAATAGCTTTTATTATAACACCTGTGAAGGGAGCAAACAGATGTTACCAGTCGCCCTCTATGGGATGGGTTCTTGGCTATCCTCAAACGTCTTCAGTTTGTGTAGAGTCTCTCTCCTATAATG
Source organism: Pinus taeda (assembly GCA_000404065.3). NCBI lineage: Eukaryota > Viridiplantae > Streptophyta > Pinopsida > Pinales > Pinaceae > Pinus > Pinus taeda. Next base: position 144,761 of record APFE031216953.1, on the reverse strand, counting down.
TGTAAACACAACAAATAATGGTGCACGACAATGAAAATAATCATTGTTACAACAATGAGTGCAACAATTGAAATAATCAAAAGTGAATAATGAATGGAAAACTCTTCTATTTATAACAAAATAATGAGTTATCCTTGAATAATGAGAAATAATAAAATATTATCAACCCCATTGTTGGAATAACCACTTGGAATATTTTATTATATTTGGTTAGGAGGGAAAAAGTATTTAAACTTTTATTTCGAAATAATAAATAAATAAATGATTTATTTATCATCTCAAGGAATTGGTTAAGGAATAATAAACAAATAATGATTTATCTAATTATTCCTAAGGGATTTACTCAAAATTGAAAAGGAATAATAATTAATTATTCCTAGAGAAAAATAACATAATTAATGATTTATCTATTTATTTTTCATAACTCGGTCAAATATGACAAGGAATAATAATTGAACGATGGTTTAATTAATTATTCCTAGAAGAAAATCAAATAAATAGTGATTTATTTAATTATTCTTCATGGGTTTAATTATAGATTACTTAACAAAGGTGGTTTATTAAGTAATTTCTCACAGTGAAACCAATTTTACCATGGTAAAATTGGCTTTACATGGCGTACTTCGATCCATATAGTAAATTAGGCTAGATGATCAATTTTTTGGTGATAACAGGATCCATTGCACTTCTGCAAATTAGAGGTTTTCTTGTACCATGACCACTCTCAGGTTCCAAATTTCTCTTCTATAACATAATTCACATTGTGTGCTGTTAGTTTCATCTTTAGCAATTGAGAAGAACACCCAAAAAATCTTGAAATCCTCATAAACTCATATTCATTGCACTTTCATGTTGCGCCTTTGTATTAGAAATTCCATTGCATATAAAAACAAAAAACTACTATATTTTGGTTTGTGTGTTGGATTATTTTCATTTGAACTTGTTAATATAGGGGTTATCCATCTAAAAATTTTCATAAGCCCTCATCTAAACCAAAAATCTATAGTTGCTACACCCTTGCTGCACTAAGTTGTTGAGTACTGTAACTGCATTTTGAAACCCTAGAATTTCCTTTTAATTGTGATCCATGACAACACCAGATAGTAATAGGCACAAAAGGGTTGACATAGTTAGGTTTGAGCCTCAATACCTTTCCTTGATAAATTTAGATCCAACTATTAGTGTTGTATTTGATCAGACTGGTTGCATCAGATTTTGTGGAAAGATACAGGGTTACAATGTTTAGCTAACCAAGGAATTTGATTTGAACTTCACTTGGTAGAAGCCAAGATTGGAGATTTTAGCTTCTCAGTGTCAGAGGTTACCATTTTAGTAGCTATAGATATCCCTCTGCATGGAGAACAATGGCTCAAGGGCATGCCTTTAGATGTAGCCAAATACAAATATTTCCTAAAGGTAAAGTATAAAAGCAAAGAATATGGAGCTATTGTGCTAAGAGAATATGTTCTTGAACCCTACAAAAAATTACTTAAGGTCATCCAAAGATATTTTTCTTGTGACGACAGATTTGGGATGGTTTATCAGTAACACTTCAGTCTGCTGATGCATTTTATAGGTAAAATCCATTTAAGTTTACCTTTTTACTTAGTTAGGAGCATTAGTAAGATGGAAGCTAAAGTTCAGGGTAAGAAAATTCAAGTGGAGGCTAGTCTATTTTGTTTCCCCTTGATAAAATTGTTAGTGTGGAAGAGTTGAGGAAGAAGAACTAGTCATTGAAAACTTTTTTGGACTCATCCAAGTTGATAGATGAAATTTTAGATACCCCCTGGAGCCGGAAATATACACCTTCATCGATGGAAAAGGATGTTCAACCAGTAGTAGAGAGTTCAATCAAAATGCCACATACTTAAGTTGATTAGTTTGTCATGAAAAGGGGGGAAAAAATTCATTTCTTTCCTGAGGTGGTGGAGGTTTCCAAGAAACCTCTGACAAGGGCTACTGCAAAGAGGTTAACCACTAATAAAACACCTGAACAACATATTGAAGCTCAAGGCACCATATCAGAGAATGTAGATTTACATGACTGGGATAAGGAGATCATGGAACTATAGGAATAATTGGAAAGGGCTCATTTGGTCATTTCTTAGCTTCAACATGACAATAGGGAGTTGAAGAAGAACATCTTGGAGAAGGAAGGTGAATTGGATGAAGCAAAACCTATGATGAAAAAAACTCCACTTGTCACCAAGTCTAAAGGTAAAGGAAAGGCATAAACAAAGCACATTCGAGAGCTAGCGACTTCACAGTCAAGGGTCCCTATGACCAGATATTCAACTGAGAAATTGGAGCTACATAAGGAAAGTTTGATAAAATGAGATTCAATGCAATAAAAGAAGTTTTTGTTGGAGGAAGGCAACACACCTTCCATAGGTTGAGGAAACAATTGAAAAAAGATAAAGATGAAATTATCAAGCTTAGAGAACAATATGAAAGTGCAGAACAGAAGATACATGACCACTTGAATATCTGTGAGTAGACATTGTTTGAATTTAAGTATGTGTTGAAAGGATCTTTGCCCCTCCACAAATATATCAATAAAAATTGCATACAAAATATCACCTGAAAAAGGCGTTGAGGGCTACAAAACAACAGTTGCAGGAGGCATTGCAGGAAAACCAGAAGGAAGAAAGAGGAAGCCTAGATTTGTTGGCTGAGGCAACAAAGGTTCGAGTTTGGACAGGAAACCAAGATAAATTTTACTTTTCACCTTTTTGTTTGAAGTGAATTGGCCTATATCAATCATACCCTCTTTATTTTTGGAACTTTTTTGTAAAGGAGGAAAGTGACATAGTAACACAACAAATTTGCTATGCTACTACCAAAAGTATAAAAAATTGATAGAGGACCAAGATTTTGGCACATATTCTTGTCTATGGAAGTTCAAGAAGGTTGTTAAGTTTGTGAACATCACTAGATAATTGTTTTCCTCGGCCAGAGACCCTAACACTTAGTCAAACCTATGCAAGTGAAAAAATTTTGTGCTCAGTTGTTGCGCTTCTACTGTAAGTGATGATTTTCAAGGATGGGAGGTTACAATATGAACAAATGTTATCTACTATATATTTCATGTTTTACAGGTTTTCTTTCACATGTGTGACTCATTCAGAAGCCTAGGAGGTGATCATAATCTTGAAAAACATGAGCTCACTACACTTTCTGCTGCGTTTTTGTTGAAGAAGGAAGTAGTGCAAAGAATTCATTGTGCTTCCACACAGTCAAAAGTTTGACTTTGAAGTTCAAATCCAAACCGCATGAAATAGATTCTTATGGTTATGAAAAATTTCCTATGGTTTTTTGGGAGTTCAAGCATCACCTTTTTGCATGTATTTAATGCAATTTGTTAAATATTTCCTTAGTCAAAATAGTTCTCTAGTTTCTAGAAAGTAGTTCTATATTCGCTACTACAAGCAAAAACTGGATCTTTTTGGGGATTTCGATTCCTAAAGGGAGGAAGTAATAGTTTTTTGATCTATATATGATGTATTTTTTCCTAACAAAGGGGTTGGTTGGTCAGTGTTTGATAGAGAAGACATTGAGCATTGTACATTTTCACTAAAAAGCTTCATTGAATAATGAAGGCTAATGATCCAAATGGAAAATGGCATCCACCCATGGTATTTTCCCATCCACCCTTGGTATTCATTGTCCCATGGTATTTATTCACTCATGGAATTTACCCATGGTATTTTAAGTGACATCCACCCATGGTATTCATTCACCCATGATATTTACCCACCCATGGAATTTACCTGTGGTGTTGTAACCAAAAACGGATATAAGTAACAAGTCACATTTTGTAAAAGGATAGATTTTTCACCATAGTGTCGATTTTACAATTATTATCTCTTTTAATAAAATAATTTTTTTTGTGGTTTTGTTTACTATGTGTTCTCCTCTCTTTTCTTCCCACATTTCAATTTTTTAGATCTTGGGTGCCTCCACCCAAGATCTAGATCAACTAAAGTCTACCTGTTCAGGGATTCATTTGCCAGTATCTTATGGTGATGTTTATCTCCAGTTCTTGTTTCATTATCTTATGCTATTTTTGTGCTTAAATGTCATGTCTTCAATGTTTAGTTAAGAAAATTTTATTTCAAAATTCACTTTTAAGTGCTCTATTATAGGTAACTCAACATTTCAATGTTTTTACTCCATTGTAATATCTAAAATTCATCCTTAACTAGATGCTTTAGATGTTATCAATTCCACTACTCCTCTACTCACCTCTCTACAATGAAATTTGACAAAGAAACCATAAGGATTGCCTACCTTACCTCTGTCTAAGGATTCCTCATTTTCCCAGCATATCATTGAAAATCATTAGTTGTTCCTCATTTTCCCAGCATATCACTAAAAGTCATTAGCTAAGCATGACTCCATGCCCAATGGGTTTTCCTTCAATTTATCTATGATATTAATACCTAACATAAAACCTAAGATAAACAGTTATCTAAGTGACTGAAGATTCATATAGAGAGAGCCATCTCTGAAGCTCGAAGGGATAGATTATAGTTTTAAAGTGATTTGTGGTTACCTTTGGGTTCCTCTCATCAGCTTAGAGGAGTTACGAATTGCTAACATAGTGGAATCGTTACTAAGGAGTGAAAGGTTCTATCTTCCCCAGGAAAGAACCATCAAGTTTCAGATCTAATTAATGATGGGGAACAATGATAAGACACAAGAGGGTTGTGCATTATTCACCAGGAAACTCCATTTCCATGAAGTCCAAAGTTCACAACAACTATGGAAACATGACTATCCAAGGAATTCAGAACATAATTTCAGATCCAATTGCCTAGTCAATTGAGATGACAGGGTATGTTAAAATTATTGTTTCTATTGATGGTTTTAAGGAATATTGGGAAAATTTTGATGATGATCAAATTGATGAAGATTTTTCAAGGTTTTTGTTTATTTATTTAAAATCATGCAAATGCAACTTATAAGCCAAGATCAATTTTTTACAAACATTTTCTGAAAATATTGTGAAATATAGTGAGGTTTTAGAGGGCCAAATATAGTCCCATAATTTCCTAGATGACCTTATTCATCCAAGATGAAAGGAGGTGGTTCTACCCTTTTATATAGAGATTGAAGAATGCTTTGTTTTCGGTAATGGGTTTGATGGCTCACAGATAAAACCATATGTTGGAAAATATAGCACATATGAACTATCCAACCATGAAAATAAAATCTTAGAATTATTTGAGGATAAACAAGAAAAATATGACATCCATGCCTTTTATGATCCTGTAGCTTAATATATGGAAGGTTTTTTCAACTTGTGTTTTCAATCTTGTTTTCAATATGGAGATCGGATGCATCATGAGTTGCCACAACCATTACACCGTCCAATTTCCATATGGTGCAAGAACGATCAAGAAATCCACTTATTTCAACAACTACTTGATTTGCTTCATTGGAATTTTTGTATCACTTGATTTCAACAGTTCTTCAGCGGGTTAGAGTAGGAAATGGTGTGCCAATAAGCTCAGTACTCTGAGCATGTTTTGTGGCAGTTTTTAGTTTCAGTTTTCAACAATCTCAAATTTTATTTTGCAGCATGTACAATTCAATTTGGATTTCCATTTTTGTTCTCAAGTTTGCAGAGCAAGAACATGTGGCAGGGTTGGGAGCAACCCAATGGATCAAGCTACTAGTCTATGGTGTTCTTTGGCACCTCACATGGAGGATTCCTCCCCATTTGAGCCAATTTTAGTGTCCCATGTTATAGTAACTAGACTTAAGTTTTGTATTTTATTTATTCTAGCCAATTTTTAAAGTCTCGCTATGATGTCATAGAGATCAAGTCTTGGTTTCAATTTAGGATAAGATATACTAAAGTTTGAGTGGTAAATAAAGATCAAGTTGTCAAAGTCTTAAAAGGTCTAGGTTTAGTAAGTATAGGGTAATATGTTATCCAAATCATGAGTGAAGATAGTAGTGGGTCTTTGTTTTCTCATCATTGGAATAAGTCAGTGGTGTATTTTCAAGTCAGTTGTAAAGTCACATCAAATACTTCATCATACCATTATCACTACAAGTTGTTGCACTTCCCCTTTACGTTGCGCTTTCATAGTTGTTATGGTTTGTTGCACCTTAAAGACCTCCAAGTTCTAGAAGTTCTTTTTTCTTGTTCATTTTTTGTTTAATATCTTAAAATTCATTTAAAAATATCCAAGAGGGTGCTCATCTAGTTAGTTTCACATCTATTCCATCACTGTTGTGCTTTTTTGATACGCTACTATAAAATAATATAAGCTATGAAGAAACTCAATGATTTTGCACTTATTTTGATAAGTGGAGTTTCAAAGAGGGTTCATGAGGTTGTAAAAATAATCTACCAACTATTTTTTTCGGTTAGAGATTTCAGCACTTGGTCAAACCCATGCAAATGAAATTCGTTGCGCTTTGTTCTTCCTCTTTTGCTATAGGTGGTGTTTTTCAAGAAGGGAGGTTTGAAATTTGCAAAAATGTTTTATAATAGGTATTTGCTGATTTAGGGTTTGTCTTCCACCTATTTGACACATTCATAAGTATAGGAGATGGTAAAAAATATGCAAAGGATGAACTTGTTGCATTTTGGTTGCAGGGGATTTGTTGTGTTTTTTACTATTTTAGCAGTTAACTTCAAAAATGGTTTTTGACAAAATGGAGATGAATATTGAAAAATAAAAGAGGTTTGTTTAAAAAACGAGATAGCTAATGAAGACCCCCTTCAGTTATGTAATGGGTGCTATATATTGGAATATTCAAATGAATCTTTACAACCTATTTTTTAGATTTCGTCATTCCCCATTTTAGTCATGCGTTTTGGGCGTGGATTTCAAGAAACGGGAGAAGAATTTTCGAAAACAGAGAGAGGTTTCTCTCAAGAAAAATCTCATATATAAAAAAAATCTCTATGGTTTTACATAGATGTTACATTTTGGGAATTACATGTATCACTTTGAGACTCATTTTTCACAATTTCGCAAAGCCAGATTTGTTGATAGAGTTCTAGAAGTTTTTGAAATTTGAGTTGGTGAACCTCCAAATTGGCATAATTGACTCCAAATTAATTGTTATGATGAAGTTTGAATTTTTTTCTACCAAATCCCATAATTTTCTCTTCAGTTAGCATACCTTTGGTTAGTCAAAAACCAAACCCTAGATAGTAGGATATGGGCAAATTTTCGAAATATTTTATTCCTAAAGCATTGTAACCTCTTCCTATCTTTGGGAAAATGATGGATTTTGACTTCCGTAGTTCGGGGATGAGCTAATTATATATATTTCATGAATTTTAGTGTGAAATGGGTTTGTTGGTCAGGGTTTGATAGAGAAGATATTTTGAATTATACATTTTCATCAAAAAGTTTCATTGAATGATGAAGGGCGAAGTCTAATTGTTTAGGGATTCATGTGTCAGTTTTTTTTGGTGATGTTTATCCTCTTTTATTTTGTTTCATTATCTTATTTTTTTCCCCTAGGAAAAGTTGTAATTTTATTAAAAATAACAAAATTACATTTTGTAGATGCACAAGTGCATATGCTAAATGCAGCACAAAAGACTACTATCATAAACAAAAAAAGAAACTAGAAGAAGTAATGTACAGAACCGGAGGAAATTATGATTTCCTCCCTTTTTCTTCTCAACCTTTTTCCACTCCCCTTGAGTTTGTGACGATGAAAAAAGAACAAGAGAAGAGTCCTCCCCAATGCAAGGATTGTCCTTATCAGTATCGGAGTGTTGTGGAGAATTTTGTCTTTTGGCTCCGCTAGTGTCCTAAAAAATTGGTATTTTCTTCGGCAAGTGTCCATCATTTCCTGTGCTACAAATTTTTCAGTTTCTGGTGACTTGTGTATCTGATTGTTTGCTATGGGGTTGGTTGCGTGGCTTCATCCCCAATTGGATCATTGTCATGTTCAGGTGGAGGGTTAGTTGCCTCCTCGCCCTCTATTTCTTCTTCTGGATTCACTGTGCGTTGCCAGCCTCTTGGCTTTTGTGCTTGTTTCTTGTTTCTTATGGTTTCGCTTTTGACTTGTGGATAGTTATTACAGAGGTGTCCTATATTTTGACAGCCTTGACACCTAAAGGCCGTGTTTTCATAATCTAGTGGTTGTTTCCACTGTGTTTTGTTATGGATCAGAATTATGCTATCAGGTAGCCCTTGACTAAGATCAACGTCCACATAGATTCTGGCGAAAGTATGTATGCATCTAGCAATTATTTCCACATCTTGCTTCATGTATTTGCCGATCGCATTCCCCATTGCTTTGAAAACTTTGGGAAGCCAGAGGTGTAATGGGAGGTTTTGTAGCCTGACCCATATCGGCATTTTGGAAACCATCATAGAGGAGGGGTCAAAACCTAGGAACCACGGGGTCATGAAGAGTCCTGCATTCCCCCGAACCATGGCCCCTCATGGAGGACATATTCTTTTTCCTTGACTGTGTCGAATTTGAGAATAAAAGATCCTTTGGAGCACAAATGGCTGTCACAATGTTTTGTCCATGTGGATAAGATCCATTGTCGTAATGCATCTGTTTTAGGCCAAAAACCGTTGAATCTACATATGACAACCAAGGAAGAGAAATTAGTAAGAAAGTTGTTTACCTAAGGTAGATTGATTGTCAAAAATAGTGTCTGCGTTCTTTGCTCCACTATAAAGGGTCCAGGTAGATCTTGTGTTGGTGCTCGCTTGTTGATGGCTTCCCCCTTCCCTTTGATGGCATCCTTGAAAGAACCTATGCCCTCTGAGCTAGATCCAAAGCTTCCACCTCTCAGTCTCATGCTCAGAATGATGGTTTAATCTCTCACTATTCCATAGTGCTGTACTGTATATTTTTCCTATAAAATGTGTCCTGCATATACCAAGCTTAGCAGGTTTGCTGATATGCCTAAAAATTCTTGTATTTCGTCCTTTAGATTTTTTATCAGCATCCCTGTCCAGGTTTGCTTACAAATCGTATTCCCTAACAGGGTTCTGATGAAGATTTGTATCATTTCATGGCCGAGGTCCTTGATGGCTAGATTTATTTTTTTCCTGGATTCTTCTGCTATTTGGGTCTCCGAAGCAGGAAGGGGTGCTGGCTCACCAAGGTCAATTCTCCGGTGCTCATTTAAAATATCAAAATGTCCTGTGTGAATCAGGGAAACCCTGACCTCTCTACGAATGGTATTTTTGAAAAGGATGGTCCAGGGCATAAATTTCTTCTCTGCCTTGATGTCAACCTCCCACATCTGTCTGGAGGTGTACAAGGGTGCCTCAAACCGCAAGAAACATGACCCCAAGCTCCCGCCCCTTTCTTGTTCGTCGATCATTCCTTTAAAAATTTGCCTGAGAGTGGCGGTTCTGTCTTCCCAAGGTAGTCCGAGGTGGGGCAGTGGTTCAATCAACCACATCGCCTTCAATATGTCGCAGGCATTGCCGCCTAGCCAGACTGTTTCACCCACGCAGGATAGTACTGCGTCCCAAAATAGGGTAGGGTCTGGTTGTTTTGAATCAATCCACCCTATGCATTGTGGAATGGTGCTCTGTTCTGCCCAATGAATACTGTCCTGAGCCAAGAAGGGAGAAACCTCCTTTGGCCACTGTTTGCTTTGATTCATTCCATGGGACTCCTTTCCAGCTAAAGATCCTGGCCAAATCATTAATGGTGAATCATGCTTTGTAATCCTGGCTGCCAGGCTCCAAGCTATTCCATAGCAATGCTGATCTTTGGGATTGGCGGCGGCACAAAATGACCCTTATGTAACCCTAGCCATTCAAACTCCCGCCATCGCTCCAAGACTTATTTTGTTATCTATTTCATTATCTTATGTTATTTACATGATTAAATTTCATGTCTTCAATGTGTAGTTCAACAAAAAATTATTTCAGAATTCACTTTTAAGTGCTCTATTATAGCTAACTAAACATTTTAGTGTTTTCCCTCCATTGTAATATCTAAAATTCATCCTTAGCTAGCTGCTTTAAATGTTATCAATTCCACTACTCCTCTTCTCACCCCTCTACAATGAAATTTTAAAAAGACACCACAAGGGTTTCCTACCTTTCCCTTATCTAAGGATTCCTCATTTTCGAATCATATCACTGGAAATAATTAGCTCAATATGACTCCATGCCTAATGGATTTTCCTTCTTCCCTGCCATTAAACTATTCAAACCTATTCCTCTCTAATCCCAAAACCTGGCCTAAAACCTAAGAAAACCAATCATCTAAGCGACTGAAGATTCATATAGAGAGAGCGTCGTCTCCAAATATGGAAGGGCTAGATTCCATTTTTAAAGTAGTTTGTGGTTACCTTTGGGTTCCTCTCCTTAGCCTGAAGGCATTATAAAGTGATAACAAGCTAATAGGTTTGTTAAATGTAACTCAACACACAATGCCTTTTCCTTTTTTATGCTAATATAAACATGTAGATGGATGGACTACCTCTTTTATTTTTTATTAGTGTTAGAATGTGTTATTTATGTGTATTATATTCTTGGATGATACATGGAATTTATGGTAGTTTAGAATGCTCATAACTATGTTTAATTCTTTGAATATTCATGGTGCTTATGGTGTCTAAGAGATATGTATGTTCACTGGTTTGTTACTGTGTCGAATAATTCTTAATATGCTTAAGGGGGTTGAAAGGTTACAACATAATCAGAAATATTAGATAGTTTCTTCAACTTATAAGAAGGAATAGCCCCAATTAAGTGTTGGTATAATATATAATGGCCGAAAGTGTGAACCCTTGGGATTCCCAACATAATGTTAGTCCCAATTTGTGATTTTTCTAGTAGTCGAGGGGCTTAACACTCTGTGCAGTGTGCAGTAATAGGTAGGTAGTGAGGTACGTGTTATTTATAAATAGTGCATCCTAAGAATGCATAAACCTGGTTTCCATAGTCACCCATTAGCATCTCAGGTGATATTCACTCACTTCATGGGCGTTGCTGAAAGGGTCGATCATAAGACGCACTTTGTTGGCCACTGCGTAGAAAATCCCAGGTCTAATAGAATCCCGCACGCCAATAAACATATAAGGGTGAAGGAAGAAAATACCCAAAGAAAGTTGTAATAGGGGACTTATTATTAAAACTACGGACTAGTCTATTATAAGAGTGTTGAATATAGATTATGTTTTTCATTTAGGTGTTGTGGATTCTTTTGATTTTAACCCCTCAAAACCTACACCAAAGTCCTATTGTATACTTTTTCTTGCCCATTTATCTATGTATGGAATGTCGTCGATCTCTTCAACATGGTATTTGTATTCTCTCAAGTGTAGTCTAAAAGGAAATAAGAAATCTAGTTTCCATGTCTAAGATGATGCTCCTCAATATCCCAAAGTGGACCTAGATATATCCAAATAACATGTTTGTTACTTATATTCTTTGATGGTATTTGTACAGGGCATGAGAATGCAAATATTGTTGAACTTTCCAACTACCATAGGTATATATTCATGTCCCTTCTAATCTAATAGCAATGTTGGATTCACAATTATACTGAGAGGGTTTGGAGGGTGAATCAATATAATAAAATTTTAAAAACTTAAATCATCCAATCACAATAAGTCATCAATCACATGAGAGCATTAAACATGGGATATACGTGGAAACCTAGATGAGAGAAAACCATAAAAATTTATTTTAATTAATTGATTTACATAGACCCCAACTTGTTGTTACAATAATTTTAGGAACCCACCTATAGGAGATATCAATCCATTTTGATTTGCAAGCACCAGCTTGTGGGATACACTAATCCCATCAAATTTTCAAGCAACAACTTGCAGGAGATACCAATCCCCTTATATTTTCAAACCCCAACTTGTAGGAGACACCAATCCCCTCAAATTTCAGATTCACACTGATTTGCAATAATTATTTTAAGTCACCTTCTTTATTTCTAATCTATAATATTATTTTTTTGTACTCAATGTGCTCTTCTACAATTCTTTGTAGACATGTTTGTTCTTCCCTAATCTTTAATTCTCTCTGATTCATCTTCTTTGACTCCATCTCTTGCTATCTTTGCATTTGTAGAAACCTCAACAAATCTTACATTCATTTAGATATCAATTTCTTTGTATGCAACTTTCTCCATAATTGTGTTTTATTCATTCACATCTTACCTATATAGCCAAAAATATTCTCACACATTACCATTGACTTGCACTTTACTTTTCACCTCTTCATTCTCTATTTTATTTAACAACACATCATGTATTTGTTTTGGTGCTTCCCTTTAAGTTCTCTAATCTTTCGCTTCATTTCCTTTCGGCCTAAGCTTCACTTATGTATGCACATGCTCACACCCATTTTCAATGCATCACATTTTTAATCCACTGATGGTTTCTTTAAACCAATTGTCAAACCTTAGCCTTTATAACCCAAGATATACACCATGAAAGGTTATGACCATATGTCATGGCCATGGCCTTAAATCATAGCTCAAGTAAATCCAAAGTCTTGGTCATTTATTGAAATCATCGTTTGAACACAATGGTTACATGGATACCCAAATTATTTTCATATCCCCTTAGCTCCAAATTGTAAATCATTAAGCACCCCATAACTGTGTACTATGACCTTGGTCTTAACAAAACACTTTAATAATATAATACGTTCCAGTACCAATGTGATTAATAAACTTGGTAGAATGATTTTCAATTGAAAAAGTTTTCAATATTATCTACAATTGATGATATTTTCCTTATCATGCTAGGACACGACATACCAGAGTGTTCTATATTATTGGTCCACTTTGGCACCCTGGTACCTTCTAACCCCTAAAGGCTGAGCCGATGTCTCTTTGTGACTAAGGCCTACAACCATGCCCTTTCGTCTTTTCAAGCCAAAAAGTAATACATGGGGAAACATTTTCAAACTTGGTCCTAGCATGAGTCTCAAACCTCTAGTTCTTCCACATCAATCCACCATGGACCAATCATTATCAACAACTTGGTCCTTATTTCATGTCATCCGCAACAAGCCACCCTATGATAGTACCACATGTTACTTGCCAAAGCCTTGTTGACTAGCCAAAAAATTCATTTTATTCCTGACATGTGCCCCTCACAATTATAGCCACATCATTAGCTTTTCCACCTATTTTCCACATTTTTTCCATATGGCACCATGTCATACTATATATCATCCTTTCCCTTTCAATGGTTATAATGTATAGCATGCAATGCCTGATACCTTGGTACCTTGTTATCAGGGGCCACCATTACCATGTCATTTGCCATGTGCCATCCACATCAATTCCACTTTTGTACTGATTGGGCAACACTTGTACACCTTAGTGCTTCATGATCATGGTTTATATCCAAGTGCCAATTATATCAAATGTTGGAAAATCTATGAGTTTTATCTTTGCGAAAATAACCAAATTGTTGCAATGTATTTGCTTCTTGCCTTGGAAGAATATTAAAGGGGTTAAAGGTGGTTTTCAAAAATAACCATGGGCCTTTGATATGCCTAGAAGGATACCACACATGTTGGAGTTTTATCTCCTAGGTAGCATATTGGACCCCTAAATTTAAAAAAAATTAACATGTTGGGACCCTCTAAAATAAATGAAGACCATTGAACCTTATTTATGCATCGAGCATGTTGGGACTTCTTCAAAGTTGGTCATATATCCATAGGGGACTTCCCATGACCTTGACATCAATTCAAACAAAATGGTCAACAATCCCCCTCTTTTTCATTAATGACAACCCTAGACTTTTGAGCACTACTTCTTATTTGCAATCCTACCAATCTACAATATCTCCACTAACTTGTAATTTCTCCCCCTTTAACACCAATGGAAAAGGGATATATCTGCAATTTCTTTGGATTTCCTCCTAGTTTTCTAAGAGGTTTCATGCTTCTAATTCTCTAGGGTTGACTGTCAACAATTGTCCACTTGATCTGCTATTCTTCATTGTGTCTACAATCTTGTAATTCCTTGGCCCGACCACTGAGTTCTATATACTATGTGTGTGTGTGTGTGTCTATAGATATATATATGAATAAGGTTGGTGAGCCGAGGTTTATTTTTTGGGCTTGTGTGCCCATGAGAATATGTTATATATGTTTTGGGGATGGCGTGCCCTTGGATATATGATTTTATAATATGCGAGATTGGGAATACTAATATTGTAAATATGATGTAAATATATGCATATTAATAATAAAACAATATTGGTTGTAGACCAATCCAAGAAAAGAGTATGGGGAACCTGAGACTCCATGGGAATGGAAACAGATCTCATATGAATTATTAATTATGGAAAAAGGAAACTAAATTCCATAGTTTTTTTAGAGTGCACCAAGTGGTAGAAAATAACTCATCCACATAAAATGGATATGTTTTGCTATGAAGGAAAATCCCTCATGGGTATTCAATCATTCAAGTAGTCATGTAGAGGATGGCAACAGTGGAAGTGTGGGTTAATCAATTTTGGGACAGGAGGGTACTTGGAACCTTATAGAGAAACAAGTGATCCTAGAGAGATAGAGTTGAGACCATAGCTGTCTAACAATAATATTCCTTGGGTGCAAGGTGATGGGGGATGTGAGCCTGTAGGTTGGAGACTGAGACTATTGGGATTGGTATCATGGATGGATGTTGGTATGATTATGTACTTATTTTTTGTTAAATTGTTTCCCATGGAATTGAGACCCCAGATTAGGAGGGACTCACTATTGAGATTTTATGAACATCATGGTCTATGGTTTGGCCTTTATCAATAAGTGTTTTTGTGCCATTTATTTAATTATTTGTAATTGTTTTAAAAACTGTTTTTCGGGTTATGATCTTAATTCTATTGTTGCACATGAATTTAATTAATAAGTATAAACCTTAGTTTACTATGTGAATATTTAATTGTTGAACATTACATATATTATTCATTTAGTCATGCATTTCATTATAGTTGGATTATAATGTGAGGTTAATACCCAAGTGTGGGATATGGGCCATGGCTGGAAATAATAAATAAAGGTGGAAACATTGTGTAACTTGCCGTGGCATGTTTATACTTAGCTAATAGTTTAATTGGCCCAGTTGTGCACTAGAATTGTTGCAAGCAATTTGGCAGTGGGTTGAGGGATGAAAATTAGTACCATAATTTATATTTTTCCACAACGATTTGTAAATAATGGGTTGTGTGTGGTGTGTGATGTTTCCCAATGAAGGTTGGGGACCTTATAAGGTGGTATCATAGCCCAAGTTGCAACACTGTACTTTCATGGGCCAAAAAACCCCTGTAGGGAAAATTTATAGGTTGCCTACAAATTGTTCGACATAATTCATGAGAAATGGAAATGGTTAAATTTCTCAATTTAAAATGAAATCCATAGGAACGACACCAAGAAGGGGATTGAGTTATACCATAGGGCCATAAATTGTGAAACAATGGCCATATTTTAGCAATGAAATGCTAAAATCGCATAATAGAAGATTCAGGTAGACATAAAGAATTTTCGGTAGTCATTTATGGTGTAACTTCCCATCTAGTCATGTAAAATTACTAATTTGATTATGGTTCCAAGGAAGGTAGAAGCATCGATGGGTTTCCATCATATTATGGTAAAAATAATTCATGTCATGCCACAAACTTCTTCACCATTAGGTCATGGGTTAAATTACTATCGTAAGGAAGAGTTCTGGGAGGGTGGAAGTATGATAGTAGACACCCCCCCCCCCCCCCCCCTCCCTCCCTTCATCAAGTTATGACGGTACCCCCCCTGCATTCCACAAGAACCATTGATCTTGACAGATAAACATTTGTCATTAGATTGAAGGGGAAAAACTCCATGGTGGAACCTGGAGTGTGGTCCCCCCTGCCCCCTCCTTGCTTGCATCATAAGGGGGCACAATTGTTGTAGGAAGTTGATCTCTACCAATCAATCTTAGGTGTTGAACTAATGGAGATCCACTTGAAGTAGTGTATAGCCACTATGTTCGATATATATATATATATATATCTGTGTGTGTGTGTGTGTCTATATATATATATATGTATGTATATATGTATATGTATATGTATATGTATATACATACACATACACATACACATACACATACACATACATACATACATACATATATATATATATATCTGTTGATGTGAGTGATGTAGTGGAAAAGCCATGTGATAGTGATGATGTGGTGACTAAGTACACTAGTGAGGAGGCCAAGTGGCAAAACTAGGTGTAACTAGACTGATTTGGCAAAAAATGTAGTGTTAAATATTGAGCAAGTTGGAGCCCGATATGAAATTTTTGCCATTGATTGCATTTAATTTGGACTATTGGATCTCATTGCACATGGAAGGTGGTGTTAAATACAAAGCATATTGGAACCTGATACGAGAACTAGATCATTGATCTTGTTTAATCAGGACTATTGGAACTCATTAATTGTGGAATAAGCTGTTAAATATCAAGTAGGTTGGAGATCGATATGAGATCTAGGTCATTGATCATGTTCAATATGGGTCATTGGATCTCATCGAGCATAGGAGGTAAGGTTAAACACCTTAGTAGTCATAGTTTGATATCAAATATTGGTCATCTATCTGGAGAGATCTTGGCCATTGGATATAGAAGGAAAATAGACTGTTGTTGTGTTAAAAAGGGGGAGTGGACTCCAACTCGCAATTGATCCTGCTATGTCCCCATCACCTAGAAGAGCAAACATGAATTGTTGAGAGCCTAAGTGGGGTTAACATGCAAATAAGAAGATTTCATATGTGCTAGGTGTGAAGGGAAGTCATGCAAGCTAGTTCGTGTTGAATGTGAACTAAGGAAACCAAATTGGTATAGGAAGTTACCATCCAATGAAATAGGGGTGCACATTGGAGAAACGTACATTAAAATAAAATTATAAGACATTTTTAACTGTAGATTTGATTGGTAGAGGGGAGTGAAGAAATAAAAAATATTTGTCAGCTCCTCCAAAAATTCACTAGATTTCGGGTCATTTGCTTGCCGGGCACTTTTTAGGCCCTAAACAATGATTTAGGTGGAAAAAACTCCAAAAATTATTGTATTAGTTGTACAAGTAGCTGCATTTTAAGAAGAAAGAGATTGAAGAGATTTTCTAATTGATGTTCTGTCAATTGTTGTCCCTTGCTAGCTTGAATCCTTGTTATCTTGGATCATATTTTAATAAAGTTATGGGCTTCTGGGATTCCAATATTTCCAGGCACTATTCCCACTATGTTGGCTCAATTCTATCCCAAATCTATTTTTAATAAGGTTACGAGATTCTGGGCATTTCAATGTCCTCGGCTTGAGGGCATTGCAACTTTGACCATGGAGATCCTAACTTCAACTGGCCATATCTTTTGATCGTGAGGACCATTTCTAGACTCCCACATACCATTGGAAATATTTTTCAAATAATTATCCAACTATGCCATATCCAAGAGAATCTTATCTAAAACAATGGGGCAAATGTTCCTCCAAAATATGGGTTTCCCAACCATCATAGTCATCTTTTTATGGATTATCCACTAAGCTAGCTACTGTGATGATTCTCTACACATGACTATAGCAACCTTAGGACTCCCCCCTAAGAGCCTCTAATGCATGAGACTCCCAACCATAATATGCATAATATTACAACTTCTTCAATAAACCTGCTAATATGATAGTTCTCTATTAGAGACTGTAGCAACAATGGAACTCCCCCTAATCTCAACACACAATGCACACCAATGCCAACATATGATGCCACCAACTTCAATGCTAGTTTAGTTGACACCAATGCCAAAAAACTTGCTACCTCTAGCCATTCAGGTAATTCCATCTATTCAATAATCTCCCCATTTGGCATTTATGGCAAAAACACATCATTTATCCACCTGGATAACAAACTCTTATGTTATTTCCATACTTCTCCTTGCATGAGCCACCAATGGCATTCTCTCCTTTGCATGGTCCATGACAACTTCTCCAAAGCTTCTCTCCCCCTTTGACATCAATGGAAAAGGGATACAAGCTACTACTTCTCCCTCTCTCAATTAATGGATGAGGGACAAGTTGCTAATGTGATTTTTTATTTTGCAGACTTCTCTTCAAGGGATAATAACATCATGATGGAACATTTGAAGTTTGTCATCCAAGCTTAGGTACAAAAGTCATAAAAAAGGACATCTACAAGAATCAAACATTAATAGAAACATGTATTTGTATCTCCTTGTAGTTGTTGTTGTTTCTCTAGGAATTGGAGATATGTGATATGCTCCCCTTGAACATATACTTCCTCCTTCCTACTAATCCTCCAGTGCTGGAAAAATTATGCTGCTGGCTGAAGCACTCTTCTTTCCAAGGAATATTTTGTACCAATTAAAACTACTCATGTTATTTATACTCCATGCAAATAAAAACCATTAATTGATTCATTTATGCTTGCTTTTCACCATTGTTGCTATTGCTAAGGTTGTGCTCACTCCCCATGAGTATGCTAAACTCTCTCTCTCTCCCTGAGATCATACTACCACATCTAGGGATTGTTGCTTAGATGATACCAATTGTACCAAAAGGTTGATACAAATTGAATGTTGTTCCAGGAAAAATCATATGACTCCTTCTCAAGAAGAGATGTTCAATTACACAAAAGGGTTACTCCATATGAATCTAGACCATGAATTGACATAGCGATACTAATTGAAAGCTAAGGGGAATTCAAAGGTTGTACCAAATATGTTTCATGAACAAAAGATATCTATGTAAAATTAAACTCACAAATTAAATGAAATAAGGGTATTTCACCCAAGATACAAACATTTTATTTACACAACAATCTTTCTTCCCATGGCTGAAAATCATTGCCTTCTACTGCTTATTAAAGAAACTCCCCCCAAAGCCAATGCTCTCTCATCTCTTGCATCCGATTAATCCTTACTTCTACATGGGGAATGATCCTATGGACCTAACCTAGCCATGGGCTTCTTGTCATTCCAAACATTCTGCTACAACTCATTCTTTTCTCACAACATAAAGTGTTGTTAACTCCCCCTGAAACCAATTTGACTAGTTTCTCCCCCCTATTTCAATGCTTATATATATATGTGAAAGGAAAAAATTCATTATTGTAATTAGAAATGGGTCTCGACCATTCCTCCAAGTCTCATATCCATCTGTTATGTACATGCTCTATTATGGCTACATCTGACTTATTTGGCCTCCCTTAATGCCATCCTCTTCTTTCAATGAAGAAAAACAAAGGATCTACTCCCCTAAGTAGAAAGTCCTCCTTTCTCTTCCACAATTTCATTAGCTGAGTCCCGATAGAGGCATTTCCTTCTAATTTCTTCGTTGCCCATTATTAGGCTTTATCTTGGCTACACATGACTGGAGGGCATTCCTCCTTTTGTTCCTCCTTCTTCACCCAAATTCTTTTACTGCATTTCTTCGTTAAAGAGGGGAGTGCTACAAGGGTAAGAGGATCTTTCCTTTTATTTATTTTTCCTTTGTTCCACTTGCTCCTTTGACATATAGAATTGAAGACATACTCGCAATCCTCTTCTTTTGTATTTCTACTTATATTCAGTGCTCAAATTGCTTCATTTTCCTTCATATTTTGAGGGAAGTTCCTTGTCCTCTCATATCTGTAGTCTGTTGACTTGTGCCCAAAGTTACAATTGTAACATTCAACATGGCTTAAGAATGGGACAAAGGAATTGTCGTATCTCTCATTATTCATATAAAGGTCTCTAATATTGTCAATATGCCTTCTACTGGCCACTTTGTGCATTCTTGGGTTGTTGCTACCCAACACATCTTGTTTTATTGCATGCCATCTATAGTCCATGGATTTATGCCCAAAGTTATTGTAGGAGAAACAATACCCATAAAAAGGATTTTGAATACTAAAGACACTTTTTGTTTGAGGTCTTTGTCCTTGAGGGGGAAAGGACCTCTGCTAGTTCTTCATGTGTCTTCCATGGAATTTTTCATTATTGCCTTGCATTATTTCTTGATGTTTCTTGGCTCTCTTTGCTACTCTACTTTTTTTTGCTTCTTAGAATTCATATGTTTCCTTTTCTTCTCCTGCTGCTTCCCTTTCTGTTGTTGTTTTCCAACAACTTGTTGGGTGTGGAGCATGACTATTTAGAGGTCTTTGCTTCAGCCGGATGTATACCCTAGGAAGTTTGTACAACCCTCCATGCGAGGGGGTGCAGGGGGGACTTGTCCCCCCCTCGCGGGTTCAGGGGGGGCGATCCCCCCTAGCTGGGGGGTCTGAGGGCTAGCGGTCCCCTGGCGGGGTTTTCGGGCACAGCGCCCCTGAAGCTAAAAATAGATATGAAATTGCCTTGTAAAAGTATAGTAATTTCTAGTCAATCTGGGCTGTTCATTAGGTGGATGATCTAATGGTAGAACTTATGTTTAGTTTATGGTTTTTTACCCTAGAAGGCAACCCCTCTCTTTGTATGAGGGCATTGTATTGAGGCTGTGTAATAGATGTGTATTCTCCGAGCGAGAAACGGAGAGGTGACGCTGTGAGAGAAAACATAGGATATTATAGCGAATCTGTTGTAGGTTGTGTCTCTTCATTTTGATGGATAATAGAAAGGAAGGACTGGCTGTTCGGGGTGGACATAGCCCAAACTGGGTGAACCACATATATCTATGTCTCTCTAGTTTTATGCGTTTTCTGTCTTTATATTCGAGCAATATTCTATGTGTTCCATTGCTCTGTAATATATAATTTTCTAACAACTGGTATCAGAGCTGAAGGTTTATTTGGCTGATAAACTTGCAGGAAAGAAGGGTTCCTCATTCGAGTGGGAGCAATGGTGGAAGATGGTAAGTTTAGGGTCGAGAAATATAAAGGCCAAAACTTTTCATTATGGAAGATGTAGATGGACGATTATCTATATCAGAAAGATTTGTACCTACCATTGGGTGGAAAAACAAAGATGTCGATGGGTATGACAGATGAAGAATGGAACCTTCTCAATAGAAAGGCATTCAGAATAGTACGGTTGTGCCTCACAGCATCGGTCACCTTCAACATTTCGAAGGAAAAAATGATAGAGGGTTTGATTAAGGCGTTGGCGAAACTATATGAAAAACCCTCGGCCTCAAACAAGGTATTTCTTATGAAATGGTTATTTAATATGAAGATGTCAAAAGGTGGATATGTTGCAGACCATTTAAATGATTTTAATACTGGGACAAGTCAGTTAAGTTCGGTAGGGGTAAAATTTGATGATGAAGTTAGAGATCTATTATTCTTGTGCTCATTGCTAGAAAGCTGGAACGGTTTAGTAATGGCCATTAGTAACTCTGTTTCTAGATCTAGTACTTTAAAGTTTAATGATGTTGTTGGTGCTATCCTTAGCGAGGAAATGTGACGGAAAAGCTCCAATGAGACATCGGGTAATGATTTAAGTGCAGAGTCTAGGGGAAGAAAAATAAAAAGAGGAAAGAGCTGAGGATATTGTAGTAAATCAAGGAAAGGTAGATCCAAGTCTAGATCAGGGATAGTGTGCTAGAAATGTGGAAAGAAAGGACACCTAAAGAAAGACTGTAGATCTCGGAAGGGAAAAGAAGGAGATGCATAGCAAGAAAACAATCATGAAGCAAATGTAACAGGTCAGGTGTTACAAGATGCTTTGATTCTTTCTTTTAAAAATATTACTGATTCATGGGTGGTAGATTCAGGGGCCTCATTCCATACCACACCTGATAAGAAATATTTTCATGACTATGTTCAAGGAGATTTTGGACAAGTCTGTTTGGGTGATGATAAACCCTGTAAAATTGTTGGAATGGGTAAGGTTCTTGTAAAACAACAGAATGGAAACCAATGGCTTCTAAAGGAGGTAAGGCATGTTCCATATTTGAAGAAAAATCTGATTTCAATAGGGCAATTAGGCGGTGAAGGTTGTGTGGCAACTTTCACAGATAAAGCTTGGAAGGTCACCAAAGGAGCCCTGGTAATAGCAAAAGGTGAAAAGGTTGGTACATTATATTTATGCAATGGTATTTCTGACTCTGTTAATGCTTTAACTTCTAAGGGAGCAGATGTAGCATTATGGCATCATAGGCTTGGACACATGAGTGAGAAGGGGATGAAGATTCTTCACTCAAGGAATTTGTTGCCGGGTTTGAAGAATGTTGATTTGGACTTCTGTGAGAATTGCATTTATGGAAAACAGAAGAGAGTTAGATTTCTTAGAGTTGGGAAAGAAAAGAAGAGTGAAAAATTAGAGCTTGTGCATACAGATGTATGGGGACTTGCTCAGGTATCGTCTCTCGGTGGCTTTCATTATTATGTTAATTTTATTGATGATGCAACTAGAAAAACTTGGATTTATTGTATTAAGAATAAATCTGATGTATTTGATACATTCAATAAATGGAAATCTTTGGTTGAGATTGAGATAGGAAAGAAATTGAAGTGTCTCAGATAAGACAATGGAGGTGAATATTATAGCAAAGAGTTTGATAGGTACTATTCAGAGCATGGAATTTGTAGAGAGAATATAGTTCCAAGAAAACCACAAGAAATGGTGTGTCAGAAAGGATGAATAGAACAATCATGGAGCGTGCAAGGTGCATGAGATTGCATGCAAGATTGCCTTTACAATTTTGGGCAGATGTTGTAGATACTTTTGTTTATCTAATAAATAGAGGTCCTTCAAGTTCCTTGGATGATGGTGTTCCAGAGCAGGCATGGACAGGTAAAAGGTAAACTACTCCTTTTTAAAGCCTTTTGGTTGTGAGGCCTTTGTCCATATTAATAAAGAAAATAGAACAAAGCTTGAGGCAAAGTCAAAGAAATGTGCGTTTATTGGATATGGTGTTAATGATTTTGGTTATCGCTTATATGATTACAAAAATCACAAAATCATTAAGAGCAGAGATGTATATTCAATGAAAAGGTATTGTATAAGAATCAGTTGCAGGAAAAGAAACAGGAAAATGAAAACAAGGAATATGCAGTTCTTGATGAGATCACTAAAAAAGTAAAGGTGCCTGAAAATAATAATAATCAACAACCACAACAACAACAACCACCACAACAGCAACAGGTACCCCAAACACCTGAAAGTGGTGTTATAAGATCTACCATGATAAGTATACCCCCTGAACAATACTCTCCTTCATTATATTATTTATTGTTGACTAATTCTGGTGAACCCAAATGTTATGAAGAAGCAATGCGGGTTGAAAGTAGGAAGAAGTGTGAGCTAGCCATGGAAGAAGAGATGGAATCCTTAATGCATAACCAAACTTGGGATTTAGTCAGGTTTCCTGCAGGAAAAACTACATTGAAGAATAAATGGGTTTACAGGTTGAAGGAAGAAGATGGAGGAAAACAAAGGTACAAATCTAGACTTGTGGTGAAGGGGTTTGCACAGAAGAAAGGTATTGATCTTGATGAAATATTTTCTCCTATTGTTAAAATGACTTCAATTAGAACTATTTTAATTCTAGTAGCAGTTGAAGATTTGCATCTTGAGCAGTTAGATGTAAAGACAACATTTCTCCAAGGGGATTTGGAGGAAGAGATATATATGCAGCAACCACAAGGATGTGAGGTAAAAGGGAAGGAGAAACTACTGTGCAGGTTGAAGAAGAGCTTGTATGGCTTAAAACAGGTTCCAAGGCAGTGTTATCTAAAATTTGACAAGTTTATGTTTGAACAAGGTTATTCTAGATGTCACTCTGATCGTTGTGTTTATCTGAAAAAGAAAAATGATGGCCACTATATTATATTTTTATTGTATAGATGACATGCTTGTTGCAGGGTCTAACATGCAGGAAATAAATGTGCTCAAAATAAAATTGCCAAATTCATTTACAATGAAGGATTTGGGAGCTGCAAAACAAATCTTTGGTATGAGAATAACTAGAGACAGGAAAAATCGCAAATTAAAATTGTCTCAGAATGAGTACATACAAAAGGTGTTGAAAAGATTTAATATGCACAATGCAAAACTAGTTAGTACACATTTTGCTAGCCATTTCAAACTTAGTAAGGAAATGTGTCCAAAGACTCAAGAAGACATGGAATATATGTCTAAAGTTCCATATGCATCAGCAGTTGGAAGCTTAATGTATGCAATGGTCTGCACAAGGCCTGATACTGCACATGCAGTGGGAGTTGTAAGTAGGTACATGAACAATTTAGGAAAGGAACATTAGATGGCAGTGAAATGGATTCTCAGATATTTGAAAGGTACTACAAATCAAGCATTATGCTTTGGTGGTTCAAACATTTCTCTACAGGGATATGTTGACGCAGATATGGTAGGTGATAGAGATTATAGGAGGAGCACTACAAGATATGTATTTATTGTAGGTGGAATAGCTGTCAGTTGGGTTTCAAAAATTCAGAGTGTTGTTGCACTTTCAACAACAGAAGTAGAGTATGTTGCTGCTATAGAGGCTAGTAAAGAATGATTTGGTTACAAAGGTTTATGGGTGAATTGGGTAAGAAGCATGACATGGGCATGTTATACAGTGATAGCCAAAGTGCCATTCATCTTGCAAAGAACTCATCATTTCATTCCACTACTAAACACATACAGCTCAAGTACTATTTCATATGATCAACATTGGAAGATGGAGAGTTGAAGCTGGAAAAGATACACACTAGCCAGAATCTTGCAGATATGCTAACAAAAGTTGTAACTAGGGAGAAACTGAGAATATGCTCAGTTTCAATTGGTCTTCAAGGATGATGATGAAGATGAGAAATAACCAGGTCCAAAGAGGAGTCATTGTCCAGCAAATGAAGCAGTGGTGGAGTTGCTACAATCATTCTCCAAGTGGGAGATTGTTGGGTGTGGAGCATGATTATTTAGAGTTCTCTGTTTCAGTCAAATGTATACCCCAAGAAGTTTGTACACCCCTCCGCAGGGGTTCGAGGGGGCTGATCTCCCCCGGCTAGGGGGTCTAGGGGCCAGCAGTCCCCTAGTGGGGTTTCGAGTGTAGCACCCCCAAAGCTAAAAACATATGTAAAATTGCCTTGTAAAAGTATAGTAATTTCTAGTCAATCTGGGCCGTTAATTAGGCAGATGAGTTGACGATAGAACTTATGTTTAGTTTAGGTTTTTTTGCCCTAGAAGGCAACCCCTATCTTTGTATGAGGGCATTGTATGGAGGCTGTGTAATAGATGTGTATTCTCTGAGCGAGAAATAGAGAGGTGAGACTGTGAGAGAAAACAGAGGATATTACAACGAATATGCTGTAGGTTGTGTCTCTTCATTTTGCTGGATAATAGAAAGGAAGGACTGGCTATTTGGGGTGGACGTAGCCCAAACTGGGTGAACCACATATATCTGTGTATCTCCGGTTTTATGCATTTTCTTTGTTTATATTCATTCAATATTCTATGTGTTCCATTTCTCTGTAATATATAATTTTCTAACACAACTCTATTTCCTTTGTTGATTTTGGAGTTTCCAACTGCCCTTCCATGGGTTTTTGACCCTTCATACTTTTCCACCTTAAGGGCTGGTTCTTCTTTGAAGCCAAAACCAGCCTTGATGAGATGGAATCTCTGCTTAACAAGCATCTCATTCAAATCCTTTCTATTATCCCCAAGCTTATGATGTTGATACAACTCTTTACTTTCCCTTTCTAGGTCATGTCTCAATGAGACTACCTCATTTTGTAGTCTCTCACAATGAGCTTCTCTATCCTTTAGTCATCCCACTTAGCCTTCTATCCTCTTCTTGTTGCGCATTTAAATCTATAATTGTATTGTTGTTTCGGGGAAAACTAGTGTCTTGTCAAACGACTAGACATCTAGATTTGGCAGCTACTCTAGAAAAAACAACTTAAAGTAATTCAATGATTTCTTCTATGTGCAACAGATAAGAGGAAGATAAAGGAACCAACTTGGAACATTCTCTTAATCCCTTTCTTGATATATATCCCCCTTGACAGAGCTTGCAACTCCTCTCTGTACTTAACCCACTTGGAGAGTACCTGCACAAGTACAACAACAAAGAACTATCAAAGCATCGTGATCTATTACAACATAAACATTACAGAATTAGATATATAATGAACAAATGATAGCATTCAAAAATGATAACATTCACAATTGCACAATCACATGGAAGAAAACTTGAAGAACTTTATTAAATAGAAGGTAGAATTACAACCTAGTTGTCTTATCCAGCATCATCCTCCTAGCTTCAATTCCTCTTCACCTCATGAAATAGCAAGATCACACCAAAAATACAATGCTCTTTCCTCAATTACAAACTATCAACACTTCCTTGCAATTCACAATATTCTAGCCTCTGGATCTCTTAGATGAGGGATCCATTTATAGATGTGTGCAAGGGTGTGAGTCATCCATGGGGTTTGATTAGTGTCATTCCACTTGTTACAATTGGTTCCACTTGGATATTTCTTGGATCTCTCACTCATCCCTGGGCTAATTCATAGAGGCAAGTGGCATAATAGAAGTTTCTAGAAGATTCCATGAGCAACCACCTAGCAAATTGTCTCGGAAATTTGTCCATCCTCGCCAATCACACCCTATAGAAGGCCTAATTAGTATGCATCACACCTTGACAGTGTACCACTCAGTATTCATCACACCCTGCCAGTGGAGCAGTCATTATGGTTCAGTTTAGGCCATTTCTGGATGGCTTCTCAGGTGGAACTTTTGGAGAATGATGTAATCAGATGACTAAGCTCTTTTAGGGTATGAAAAAAATCTTTTAGGGGTTGAAGAGCCCTAGTTTATCGATATATAATTTTGGGGTTGATGTGCCCAAATATGTCTATAACAGTTTCCCCCTAAAGCATGAAGTCGTAAATTTTGATGTCGGGTGAAATGCTTTATCATGAGGATCTGAGATTTCAAACTGGAAGGTGACCTGCATAAGTTACAATACAATACATTATCATAATATAATTTTCATGGTATAGCTGAGGGAGGCATTCCCATGCTCAGCTTTATAAATTCATTTTATGTACATAGATCAGATAGTCGTCTGTAGATGTAGACTGGTGATTCTTCAGATGTAGAGTCATCATCCTTAGTTCGGATGACTGTCTGTGCAGTGCCTTTGTACATTTGATGTTTTTAAATCCTTGAATATATCGCAGCCCAGATGGATGAAGCTAGATCTAGGGTCTTCAAACTCGTTCAATCTTTGCTCAATGTACAAGTCAATCCATGTGAAGAGATGTTCTGAAGTCAAACATGGAAAGACATCGCCTGATTACCAGCCAATAATGTGAGCTGTTAATAGAAACGAGAGGAATCACCGATAATGATAATGACCCTCAAGGTACTACAGTACAATTCACGTGGTGTGAATGTATGATCCGATGTCGAACACCACATACAATCTTTTGGTCGAAGGCCATTGATGTCAAATTGTTGCTGGAAGTGAGAAACTTGCCATTGATACATGCAAGCTTCAAAGCACTAAAAGGCATGTTTCTGAGTCAACTTCTTGGATAATGAGCTAATGTCGACAAGAAGTGACTCATCATAGGAGGGCCTTAATGCATCCCACGTCTACGACCCAAAATGAAGAAAATGATTTCTGGAGGTGAAAACGGACTGACGACACAAGGTTCAGGAATGGCGGACATGAAAAAGTGGTTGGAGGTATTGCAGTGTATGAGACATTAACTGGTTTGTGGTTTATCAACTGAATGAATTCTCTTGAACATGTCAGTGACACTTAGATGGATTGGTAGCATTAACCCCAAAATATGGATGGTGTGAAAGACAAATGGTGAGATGACTGGTGAACGGAACAGCCCAACCCAACTTAATAATGGTGATGGAGTGAAAGTGTCATGTTCAAGAGCGACCTGCTACCATAAGTTCTTCAAGATTTTTTCTTTTTCCCTAGTCATTGCTGACTAGTACCTCTTTATTTTTTCAAGCTTGAGGAGGATAACATATGCTTGTTCTATAATTCGCCCTTCAGGAAAACCTGTTGCTATGTTTTAACGAGTCTAGCGACAGTGAAACTCAGTCTTGTATAGAATGGACAAGTTTGTCGCTATTGTTTTAATGAGTTTAAAGACAAGGAGAACTCAGTCCTTTTCATGTTTAGAGAGTTTGAAAAGGGACGAAAAGAAAACTCCATGAGTTCTTTTTCGTAAAATAATTCCTCAAGTATTAAAAAGGATAAAATGATACAAAAGGGATGACTTTTCCGATCACTTTAACGAGCTGAAAAAGACAAGTGCTTGACTTTTTCGTAAGATAAACCTCTGGGTCCGAAAAAGTATAAAATCATACACGAGTGATGACATTTTCAATCACTTTAACAAGCTAAAAAGGTCAAGGGCTCGACAATCTTTTCATATTTAATGAGTCTAAAAAGGGTTTAAAGGAGACTCGATTTTTGAGGAATGAGTGGTGTTTAGGGTAGCAACTGGTTCCGCTAAATTTGGAACTTCTCAAAACATGGTGAATTCTGTGAAGAGGCTAGCTAATAAGACCACTCATCACAACTGTTCTTCAAAAAGGGTAAACAACCAAGTGGAAGTGTATGAACAGATTCTTTCTTCAGTCGTTCAACTTGCTCAATCACTCCATCAAATTGATTAGAAATACATATATATGGACGAAAAAGAATTAAAACTAACATTTTACATGAAGTACATGAATAGTAAATGTAAAAAATAGTTTTACCTTTTACTTTCATCATTTCTTTTCAAATTTTGGATTTTGGAGCTCTGGAGTGGTTTTGCCCCTCAAATTTCACCAGTTGATTTCGGGAGATCCTGTGGACCATTTTCTGCGCCGTCAGGACCAGGTAGGAGTATCCTCGAGCTCTTCATTTTGATTCCATCTTTTCTTGATTCTAAGCTAGTTTTTCCACTTTTCTGGTCCCCTGGGGTTTGAAGATTTCGTTCCCCAATCATCGCACTTAGCCTATATCGAAAGGTGTGATGCATAATGAGTTGTACACTGGCTAGTCATTATGCATCTCACCTTGCTCAAAGACAGGGTGCAATGGGCACAGAAAGGCAACTTTACACATTGTTTTTTCATCAGATTTTTGCCTGTTTTTGCTCAAATTTGGATCCTAACTCATCTTTTGTCTGCATTTCAAATATTTTCTGGATCAAGATGGTTGTCACATGGCGTGAACGAGAACATGAAGAGGAGGATATGATTTCTTTACATGACCAGGGCATAGTTGATGCATTAAGAAACTGTGGTTTGCTGAAGTTCTTTTGCATATCCAGCATGAGACAATAGATAAGTTTGTTGCAGTATTTTCTCGATGCTTGGGATCCAATTAACCAAGTATTCCAAATCAAAGGTACATCTATTCCTCTCATGGTCGACGATATTTACTTTCTGACGGGGTTGTCGAGGCGTGGTGCCCTCTTTCACTATCAGGATTTGCTCATGGGGGCGAATCTGTGAAAGATTGCATTCATCAGTTCTACAGGGATGGATCTCACCCCAGTAGAGACGGT
Source organism: Pinus taeda (assembly GCA_000404065.3). Taxonomy (NCBI): domain Eukaryota; kingdom Viridiplantae; phylum Streptophyta; class Pinopsida; order Pinales; family Pinaceae; genus Pinus; species Pinus taeda. The sequence continues at coordinate 115,313 of APFE031216953.1, read as the reverse complement.
AAGATTAATATATGGGATGTCATTGATCGACCATTGAGGACCATTTTATTTTCCTTTGCTATATTGCCTGGCAGTGCGGCCTTACATTTTTCAAACAATTCTTACATGCAGTATGCCCTGGAATGCCTGGAACCAAAGGTGTTCAATTGGTGTAAGGCAATACTTCATGTTATAAAAGAATAACTGTTCAAATTAAAGAATGGAAGAAATAAGAACTTTGGTTATGGATCCATATTGACTGCTTTTTCTTTGGAGAGAATTCCACTAATGCAATCTCAAAACATTTCACTGGGATTGCCTGCGCCGAGGGAACCATGGATGTAGAGATGGGTGGATCTTATTGCCAGATATGTCGGCTAGTCACAGATTTCCTTCTTTGATGCCTTTTTTGAGTGGTTCAACCACCAGGAGATGGTGTTTGCGGAGTATCCATATGTCGAGATGGATTTCTGAGGCAACCCGGATTTGGAATTACCAACTGGTGAGCAGTGGAGTGCTATAGGTAAAATTATTCTCCCACATCTTCGTTTTTTAGTTTTATAATGGTTTTGTGTTTTTGATGTTACCAAGACTAAACAAACTTATTTGTGTGTGGAGATATTGGACCAGTGTGACCAGTGGCACACCCAAAGGCGGCAGATGACGCTCCAGTAGGAGAGGTTGTAGGGAGGGCCGTCCTTCAGGATTTAGACATATCAGAGACCCTGGCAGTGTTGCAAGATCAGATCGAGGGCCTCACTCTCTGCATTCAGGATGTCAGGACCGATGAGTTACCTTTCAGGTTACAGTTCCATACTACTGGCTTTCTGAGTCGTTGGACTAAGCTTCTACGCATGATAGCACAGGCGGTGACATGTTATCACGATCATCACTAGTCTAGGATGTTTTTCTACATTCATTTTGAGTTTCTTGGTCAGATGACTGATTTTGTCTTGGACACAAAAATTTTTGTAAAAACTATAAACAACTATCTATTTTTGATCTTTGGAGCTTTATTTTGGCTAAGTGATGCAATCCTAATGCAAATGTTGATCTGAAATGCTTTCTTTACAAATGCTGCAATTGTCTATTTAACACATAGTTTGCTAATGAATCAGTCAATGTGTTTAAGTTTCTGCAAATGTGTTGATATTGAATGGAATCAAAATGCCTTTCCAAAATCCTAAATATTAGGAACATGCGATAAATAGTTGGGTTCTAAATGGAATAAATGCTAGTAAGCTGTAGAATGATAAGTTGTGAATCTAGCCTGACAATGCATTGGCGTATGCCATGTGAAACGGCATTAGAGAGAAGCTTAATCATCAAGTTATACTTAGCGATGTTGTTTGTCAATCGACCAATACATATCCCCCTAAAACTCACTAACTCGCTGCTTGGAGTTAAAATGGCCCAGGCTACAGAAGATAGGTTTTGCGTACTACAACTAGCTCCGTTGGCATACCCAACAAATGGTTCCAAAAAGTCTGACATCTACAACAAATGTGAAGTGGATTGCCTAATCAAAATGACAACTCTAAAAAGAAAACACTCATAAATGCAATAAAAGCATATGTACAATGATTTTACTACACTTAATCAAGCATAGTAATGTTTAAGATACAACCAGTTTCGAGGTTGCGACAGTGGAATCCCATCATAATCGACCAGTTGTTAATACTCGTTTAACAATGTAGGGGCCCATCCATAATGGTTCAAGTTTACCTGCTACTAATTCGTTAGAGTCCTGATCGTAAAGCAAGACCAAGTCACCTTCTGAGAAAACACGAGGCTTGACATTTTTGTCATATTGCGCCTTGATGTGTCTCTTATGTGCTTCGTTAGCCAACATGGCGTCACGGCGGGTTTCATCTAGATGGATTACTTCCAAGAAATGAGCCTCCTCTTCAAAAGTTTGGGGATGCAGATCAATGACAAGCTTGAGGGATGATATTTCGCATTGAATTGGTAAGACAGCTTCCAGACCATACACCAACTGAAAGGGCATAAATCTAGTTGCATTTATCACCGAAGTCCTATATGCCCACAGAGCTGAGTACAAGATTAAATGCCAATTCCGTTTGTGGACTCCAATCATTCTCTGCAGCATGCGCTTAAGGACTTTGTTGATTGCCTCAACTTATCTGTTATCCTGCGGATAATATGGAGTAGAACTATCATGGGACAATCCTAATTTGGTAGTCAATTCGATCATCATGTGATTGCGAGAATGCGACCCATGATCTGTGACTATAGCCTGTGGTACACCAAATCTAGAAACTACATGATTGAAAAAGAAAAGAGCAGTCGTTTCACCGCTGTTGTTTAATGTAGGCATCGCCTCAGCCCATTTTGTAAAATAGTCGACAACAACTATAATATACGCATGCCCCCCAGCCGAGGTGGGGTTACATGTCATGAAATCAATGCGCCATTTAGCGAATGGCCCAACAACAATGACTAGATGTAGTGGTGTAGGTGGTAATCTGGTTTTGCGATAAAAAATTTGACAAGCATGGCAAATTCTGACTCCAATTATGCAATGTTTAAATATGGTGGGCCAGAAGTAACCGACTCGTAAGATATTTTGTGTAGTAGCATAATCATATATATGCCTACCACAAGCACCTGAATGACAATCATTCAAAACTTTTTCATCCTGCTCATGCGTGAGGCACCTTTGTAGAACTGTATCGAAACCACGACTGTAAAGTGTATCACCAATGGTCAGATAGTCTTTGGCTTGGTATCAAGTACGCCGATGTTCAAAGCAAGAGGTATTAGGCCTAAAAGTTTGGGTTTGGAGATAGACCAGTATGTCCCTGTACCACGGATCGCTTGACGATATTAGAAACAGAGTTTCATCCACGATTGATGTTTGGGATGTTAAATCATTGGATGATGAGGGAAGGTCACAAAGTAACTCCGCAAAGACGAGAGACTTATTTGATCTGAATTTGGTGAATTCCAGATCAAACTCCTACAAAATGGCTATCCATTTGGAATATTTTCCCCTGAGTAATTGATGCGACAGAATGTATGTCATAGGGTTGCAATTTGACACAATGGTAGTTTTGCGAAAGAGAACATAGTGCTGAAATATCTGTACTACTTGAATGGCTGCTAAAGCCAACTTTTCAACATAAGAGTGCTTGCTTTCTATATCATTAAGATTGCGACTTAAATAATATATAGGATGTTCAATTCCATTATCTTCTTGTACCAAAACCATGGCGATGGTTGTATCTACAGAGGCGAGATACAAGTTGAAGTCTTTTTGATAGTCAGGAGCGTACATTAATGATTCTTTTATCAGGGAATCTTTTAAAGCATCAAAGGAAGCTTGCGCAACCTGATCCCAGTGGAAGGGTACTCTTATTTTCAAAAGACGTGTATAACCTTTAGCGAGGTCAGCATAATGTAGAATGAACCCCCTCAGAAAGTTAGCTTTCCCTTGGAGTCTCTGAATCTGAAGCAAATTTGAAGATGGAGGCATGTCAAGGATTGTCTAAACCTTAAATGGGTCAAGTCGAATTCTGTCTTTAGAAACTACAAAACCAAGCAATTGAGCAGAACCGACATAAAAAACACACTTCTGAGGATTGAGTCGTATCTTGTAGTGTCGGCAACGTAAAAATATGGCTCTCAAATGCTGTGGATGATCAGTCTTTTTCATGAATGAGCAAGCAGATCGTCGAGATATAGTTGAACGATGTGTTTGATGTCATGGAAGGCGTAATTCATTGCCCTCTGAAAAGTTTCCCTTGTGTTCTTCAAACCGAATGGTAATTTACGATATGCGAATGTGCCCCATGGACATATAAATGCAGTTTTTGACTAGTCCTGTGGGCAGATATTGATTTGATTGTATTCAGAAAATCCATCCATGAATGAAAAGACTTCACACCCGACACATTCATCAATAATCTGGTCGATAAAAGGTGTAGAATAGTTGTCCTTTGGACACGCTTGATTTACATCCCTATAATCAATGCACGCTCTAATCGTTCCTTGTTTCTTCATTGCAAGAACAATATTCGATACCCAATTAGTGAGAGGAACAGGGTAAATGAAGCCAGCATGCAAAAGTTTTTCAACTTCTACTTTAATGGCAAATGCTTTCTTCAAATGGACAGGTTCAATCCATTGTCATACTGGTTTGACATCTGGATACATGTTGATTTCATGTTCAACAATTCTTGAGTCCATGACTGATATTTCTTCGTATGACCATGCAAAGACATCTTTGAATTCGCGAAATAGAGTGCATTAAATTTCTAGTTCTGATGGAGAACAATATTTTCCAATGTGTATATTCTCTACAATTTTAGGTTTGGTTGAAATATTAATGGCAATAGTTTCTTCAATGCTGGACAGATTTCGCTAGGAATCTACTGTATTTACCAAATTTAGTAAAAAATCAAAAACTGAAGGATGATTGAGGTTGTTTGAACAATCTTCATTGTCATCTCAAAGGTGGGAATGATGGTGGTAATCTTCCAACGGCATCTCTCCTATCATAATTGATTGGATGATTCCGTTTTTTGTAGAATGTATACGAGACCAAGGATCGAAAGAGGTACCATATTCTAAAGACATATCTACCCAAACACTCGTCAAGTGATGATTCGGGTTTGCTGCCCAAGCCCAGAAAATTGATTGCTACAAAGATTTGATGGGGCTTGGTGGCAACGCCTCATGATGATCCTCACAATCAAAATGGTCGGAATTCTTCTTAAACTCAGATGATGTAGAAGATATCATTTGATAGGTTTCACTCTGGCCACTTCCGCAAAACCAGATGGAGGCGGGAGGGCAAAAGTACCCATTAAGGATGGGTCCTTTAGGAGACCTACTCCAACATTTTGAAGTGATTGCAAACTTCCATGGATCAATGGAATGCTTCCAATAGCTTGTGAACTATTAGGAAAAAAGGTTAGTTGGTCAACGATTGTTATTCCACCTTGGAAGGGAAATGCAATATTTCTAAAATATGTAGACACAATGGTAGCCATCGCATAAATCCAGTGCCTTCTTAGTAAGATATTGTACTCAAGGTTTCCATCAATGACCTCGACTTCAATCTCTACTATCTTGGCGCCTAATTCAACTTGTAAGTTACTTAAAATCCCATACGGAGTGTATGTTCTTCCATCAAATGCTTTTAATGTTGTTGATGATCGTGACAAGGGTGGTGAACTGAGATTTTTCCAGCAACTCATTGACATAATACAGGTAGATGACCCCTCATCAATGATGGTTGTATGAACATTTTTATTAAGGGATTTTACTTGTATAAGGAAAGCGAGTTGGGCTGGTAATTGAGGTGTATATCCTTTATGATTAAAGGCCACAAGATTGGAATCCATTGGATCAATCCCACCTATTGCTGATAACAAAGCCTACTTTTAGGAGGGACAATTTTGAAATACCTCAAGTGTCAACATAGCGGATGGCGATTGAGCCAGATCCTCCACTATATTATAATCCTGAGCAGCATGAGCATGAGGATTAAATGTCGATTTATGTACCACTCCCTTTGGTGGATTTATAGTTAATTCAGGGATAATGGGTGGAACACCTTCTGGCAAAGTCGTTGTTGAACCACTAGTTTTATTAGTAACTTGGTTGTCCAACGATGGTGGATTCCCATAATTTTTGTTCCTTGTCAAAATCAAAGCAGCATTTTACTTGTTTGAGATGCATAGCATAAGCACTTGGGATGTGGAAGCATGATCGATAACAACCAGATTAGTTTCTGGGTTTGGAAACTGATCAGTCAACACCGTTGAGGTATTCAAAGCCTTCAAAAGTTTTGAAATCTCAGATCAATATGGACAATCTCTGGTATAATGTTCCTCGTTACATATCAAACACAGAAAACGAGGAGGTTTCTTTTGCCCAGTAGGGTTCTGAGATGATCTTTTAGGAGTGGAATTCTCCTCTTCTTATTATTTTTCCCTTTCTTCTTGCCCCCTGGTTGCTTTAGATTTTTGCCTTTGTTAGATGACACGACATTAATCTCCGAGGTAAGAGGTTTTTCATTTTCATTCTAACTAGAAACAACAAGAGCTTTACCAGATGGACCCCTCGCGGTTTGTGTGCTTGAGGCACTGATCACACCGTCACCGGCATGAGAGTCCCTATTCAATTTAGGAGGAGGTGGAATGAAAAATTATGGAATAAGAGCGTCAGGAATTTTGTCATAGAGTATGCCAGACTGAGTATAGATCAAGTCTAAATATTGGGCATGAGCAATGACTTGCTCTTCAGTGACAACTCCTCCTTTTTCCATGTCCTCAGTGATAGATGGCAATAAGGACTTAATAAACCACTCAGCTAAAAGTTGATCAGGAACATACGTCTTTACCATTCGACGACGATGTCGCAACTCATGAATATGATCAGATATGTGAGTGGACATGGTCTGTTCAAAGTTGGTAAGGAGTTCTGTTCCCATTTCGTAGTTGATGGGTAACTGAAAGTGGGTTAGAAAATTAGTGGCAAGGTAGCTGAAGTTATCAAATGAAGCTCTAGGCATTTCAATATACCATTTCGCTGCTGGACCAATGAGCATTCTTTGAAAAAGGTGAAGCCTAATCGAATCATCATTCAGGGTGTTAGAAGAGCACCACAAATGAATGGTTATTACGTGATTTGATGGATCTTCTCCTGGATTTCCATTGAATTTAGGAATATTGGAGGGAATTTTATGAGGAATCACTGGCCACCAAAGGGCATATGCAGTTGGATCATTCGTCATCTGGTTCAAATCTAGAAATTCTAGTGTTGCTACAAAAGGCAACTACTGATTTAGGATAGGTGAAGCGTACCCAAGATAAGATGGAATCACCTGAGCAGTAGGTCTTTGCATACCAGCATAATGTATCTGATGCTGGTAACTTTGATAAGGTTATTGGACATAACCAATATAGTGTGGTTGTTGATAAATGTTTTCACAATGCGGTTGTCCATTACTCACAAAGCCTTGTTGATTAGGTCCTTGGTAGGATTGATATTGACCACATCTAGTTTGAGCTTGTAAACCAATTCTGAACTGAGGTTGGGTTTGTTGGAATTGTGGTTGTTGGTATTGTACCATCCATGGTTGTTGGACCATTTGTTATTGCCCAATACTGGAAGATTGAAAAAGGTGTGGATTGACAATACCCATTTGTGCTTGAGTTGTTCCAGATAAGGAAGCACTAACCCGAGGTTGCAATTGAGCTATAGAGACAAGTGGTTGTTGTGTCACAACCTGAGAGATTTGAGGTTGAGACACAACAGGTTGTGCTTGTGCTTGCGAAACAGTCATAATAGCAAGTGTAGTGGGAGTCTTCGACACAGGTTGGATTGGTTACATTGGATATACAACCCTTGGTTGTTGTGGTAGTATTGGTACCCAATTGCTAGATGTAATTCTAGTTTGACCTAAATTTTGTTGGAAACTCTCATATGGTTGTTCCCTAGGAGGGAACAATGAAAAGGCATACTGCCCTCCATATGGCGGAAGTCTAGTGTTTAAAGGATATATCAGTATTTGAAGATTGGTTTGCCCAAATTGATACTGGCATGCAGGATCAAATTGTTGAGTTTCAACATAAGAAATACCAGATGGGGCTCCAGATGAATAAATAGGAGCAGACCATGTTGCCGAAGTAGCCCCTGAATGGACTCCAACTAGTGATTGATAACTAGTTGGAATAGATGGTATACTAGCAAACATTTTAGGAATGGCAGTAGTAAGTTCTGTCATAGTTGCATCAGATAACAAATTCCAAGATGTTTATGGTTGCTCAGACATGTTTAGTCTATCCAAAAGATTTCCTAGCGATTCAACAGGAACTTGTGATGAAGGATGATTAAAAGAACAAAACTCAGGAGTAGAAGGACACAAATGAATCCCAGTTGAAAAATGTAATGGGGTACTAGATGGTGGTTCCTCTACTATCTCTTCTATAGCAATCAGGCCAGGTGGAAGAGGTAGACTATCAAGTCCATAAAATATTTCCAGAGCCGAAGAAGGTATAGCTTCTGTAGTGACAAATACTAGAGGGGTGACACCTTTTGACTTCTGAAACTCAACATCCAGATGTTCAAGTAAGTGAACTTCAGTCTCAAAGGGAGTTTTTGAACAACTACTGGTTTGAATGTATCTTTGGTTTGAACTGAGATGGGTTCTGGATCAACTCTATATGGAGTTGTTTCAGGTATAGAAGTGTCTACCGTTACAGTAGGATCAATTCTAATGTCCTCTTGTAACTGCGGAACTTCTTCTCTAAAGGCAGATGTACCAGAAATGGTCGGAGTAACTGTAGTCTCTGACGATGTTGAAACAAAAGTTTCAAATAAACCAGATGAATTGGACTCAGTTAAACGAGACCATTTTTCCTGGATTGGCTTCATTTTTGGAGTCAAAGACGGTTGACTCACTAGTCTCCACGAACGACAGGGTTTTGATTGACTTTCTTCCATGATTGCGGATTACTTGATCAACTCAAAATTAAGGGGAAAATGATGTTATTCCGAATTCAATTAATATTAAAGACGCTTTGACACAACTTTGATTTTTTAGTTTTTAAGAGTCAAGAAAAAGTTAAAGATGACTCTAGTCTCCTTCGATTTTTAATGAGCCTGAAGTGACAAGTGCTCAGATGGAACTTTTCTTTTAAAGAGTCGAAAAGGAATGAAAGTGACTACTATGGAAAATCTAGACAGAGGGATTAGCAAACCAATCGCAAAACTACAATATACACCTTGGTGATAAATTAAAGAGAAATTACCAAGGACTTATGTATGACATTCAGTCTTCCCGAATGCTGTGTTCAGTGCATTGCGATCAATAAGGCGACAGACTCAACTTCCTATTGATAAAGGATTTAAGCCTATTGTGGTCTCCCAATATATACGCAATGTACAACTAGCACAAGTTCGTGCTAGCACTTGCCGTATCAAGGAGGAGGAATCACCCAAGCTTCAATGAAAATGATAGTTACTAGTTTTAATGACGCCAGAACACGTCTCTAGCCTAGACCTCTAGATGTGTTGCGTTAAGTTCCAAAGCATTGTTAGGTTCATTGAAATTTATTTTAGAGTTGATCTTGTTCAGAGTTTTCCTTTCAATCCTTCACCACGTGATGATGATTTCGAAATTCCTAAAATGCAATCTACAATGATAAACAATCTTTGTTTATTTTGAGCAATGAAAATCCTAGCTACTAGGGAAAGAAGATTACAATTATTTCAAACAAAGAGCAAAGAGCACACACTAGTGCATTTTCCTAAATCATTTTTCGCACACAAACTAAAGAATGCTAAATGCAAATACATGTATTTGTTTTTTTTCTCCTTAATGTGAAAAATGCCAAAAAGGAAAACTAAATGCAACAAAGATATGAAATATTTCTTTCAAAATGATTTTTTCGACAATTTCTTCTTCAAAAGAGAAAGGAAGACTCCACGACACTTTTCAATTTTGAATAAAAATGCTTTCAACACTTTGAATTTAGACAAATCAAACCAAATACATAACGAAAAGTACAAGTGACTATCCAGTGAAGGAAGAATCCAAGACACTTCTCTTTTCGACACAAGAACGACAATTATGACACTTTTTGTATCAAAGCGAAAGATCGATTTAAGAAAATTTTCGACAAAAGATTGTAAATGATGAACAAATACATAAAAACATTCACTAATCATAATCTAAAGGAGGCTAATCTATGTGATGCAAGTAGGCTTCAGTGAGGTGGTACTATTCATAAGCAGTAAAACAACTAAACCAAATTGAAAACAAGGTCAAAAACCCCCAATTTATAGAATGGAAAAAGGTTCAGTCAGTCATCGCACCTGGGCTTCATAGAAACAGGGATGCATCGCACTTGCTACACTCGGGAGGTGCGATGCATACTGGGTTGCAGTGGCAGACAATGCGATGGGCCAGGGAGCGCAACTGAAGTGGGTTTTGGCTCAGATGTGCAACTATTTTCAATGAGTTAGGCTGAGCTATGATGAACAATAAAGAGAAAAGTATAGAGGGAGGCCTTGAGAGGTTACTGAGCTACCAAAAGGGCATCTAGAATGCTTGTAAGTCAAATGTTTAATTCATAAACTAAACCAGAGATTAACTGAATCAACATTCATCTAATATGTAATTGCAGAGTAGGAGCAGTTCGAAGGCTACCTAGCTGAATTCAGGCTCTGTCTATAGTTTATAAAACAAAAAATAACAACAAACAAACATTTGTTCTTCCCTAGTGGAGTCACCAGTTTGTTTCGGGGAAAACTAGTGTCTTCTCAAATGTCTAGCCCTCTAGGTTTGGCAGCTAGCTTAGAAACAACATCTTAAAGTAATTCAATGATTTCTTCTATGTGCAACAGTTAAGAGAAAGATAAAGGAACCAACCTAGAACTTCCACTTAATCCCTTGCTTGATCTCTCTCCCCCTTGATAGAGCTTGCAACACCTCTTCATACTTAACCCGCTTGGAGAGTACCTGCACAAGTGTAGTAGAAAAGAACCGTCAAAGAATCATGATCTAATACAACATAAACATTACAGAATCAGATATATAATGAACAAATGATAGCATTCAAAAATGATAACATTCACAATTGTACAATCATATGGAAGAAAACTTGAAGAACTTTATTAAATAGAACGGAGAATTACAACCCATTTGTTTGATCCAGCATCATCCTCTTGGCTTCAATCCCTCTTCACCTCATGAAATAGAAATATCACACCAACAATACAATGCTCTTTCCTCAATTACAAACTATCAACACTTCCTTGCAATTCACAATATTCCAGCCTTTGGATCTCTTAGATGAGGGATCCATTTATAGATGTGTGTAAGGGTGTGAGTCATCCATGGGGTTTGATTAGTGTCATTCCACATGGAGATTTCTTGGATCTATTACTCATCCCTGGGTGAATTCAGAGAGGAAAGTGGGATAGGAGAAGTTTCTAGAAGATTCCATGAGAAACCACCTAGCAAATTGTCTCGGACATTTGTCCATCCTCGTCCATTGCACCGTATAGAAGGCCTAATCAATATGCGTCGCACCCTGACAGTGTACCACTTAGTATGCATCGTACCCTGCCAGTGGAGCAGTCAGTATGGTTCAGTTTAGGCCATTTTTGGATGGTTTCTTAGGTGGAACGTTTGGGGAATGATGTAATCAGATGACTAAGCTCTTTTAGGGTATGAAAACACTCTTTTAGGGGTCAAAGAGCCCTAGTTTATTGACATATAAGTTTGGGGTTGATGTGCCCAAATATTTCTATAACAATTGCTCAACTTATCATTCTCAAGCTCATATTCTTGCAACTGCTCCTTTTTCTTGAGATTAGCTTTTGATAGATCCTTGATCTCTTTCAGAGAAGAGATAACCTCTTTATAAAGTATATCCTTTCATCTAGATCCTCTTTTTCTTTATCAAAGGTGTTAGCTGAACCACGAGAGAGATCTAAATTCCTCTTTGTGTCCATGGAATATTCCACAAGTCTGTGGAGTATTCCATATTCATCACTCCCAGGGATACTCCTATTCTCTTCTTGGAATATACTCCCTTCTTATTTAGAGGATCCCTCTTATTCTATTACTAACAATTTAGGTCTATCTATATCACTACTAGATGTACTTATATATTTCTCTTCAAAAAATTCAGAACATATAGGTGATAAATGACCTATCTCTTTACATTTATGACAGAGAAATAACATATATTTAGAGCATCACAGCCTCTCTTCTAAGTCTTATTCATCATTAACTCAAGAGTGATGGGAAACAACTTCCTTATTGTAAGAAGTGTCTTCAATATTTTGAGCATATTTCCTCTAGGATGCCTTACTCTTCTTCTTCCTTTTCTTCTTTTCATTATCAACAACCTTTGTAGATTTAGGTTCAATACTTGAGAAACAAGTTTCATCAACCTCCTCTTGAACCTCAATACTATCTTCTCCATACAAACATTGAAATTTGTCCAATATTTCCTTTTTTGTCCCACAATGCCTTAATTTACTAGCATCTATCTTGAACAACCCTTTCATGATGATATCCTTGGCTTCTCTATCCTACTTACTTTCTTATTCATTCAATGGGTAGCACCATACATCAACATCCAAAGCCATTAAATAGGCTTCCCTTCTAATCTTCTAGAGTACATACTATGCTCCATTAAAAAATGGGACTCCTTCTAGTGTAAGCCAAGTTTGATTAGCCATTGTTTCCTTTTGATATACCTTTGAGTGATTAAGTTATGCCTGAAGGAACCTTGCTCTAATACCTATTACTGGAAACAAAGTTAATACTAGGAGGGTGGAGTGAATCAGTATTAGGTGTAATTAAAACTTTCATGCCAGTTTATATTTCCTCATTCAAGCATGGAAACCATTCATGTGACCAATAGAAACACATAGTTAATAGAAACACATATCACCACATAAACACACACACCATGATCAACATACACTTGTGACATAGGGGTTTAATGTGGAAACCCTTTTGGTAGAAAAACCACCAAAGGTTTGTTTGTTATTTGATCTAAAATAACTCTTTACATCAACTTGTGTTGGCATTATGATACACGTGTTGTTCTTGATGGAAAATCACTCACAGGTAAATTCAAGTTTTGGTAAAAGGCAACTCACAATACAACAGGTATATTCAGAGGTAATAGGGTAGTGGTATAGAAGAATAGGAAGATGGAACTAAGGTCTACTAATCATAATAAAGAAGGTAAAGGCAAAGGTTGTTGTAAAGTAGTTTAAGAAGTATACGCAGGTCCACTTAGTCAAAACATTGTATACACGCTGGTCCATAGAGAAAGAAGAGTGTATACGTATACACACACTCCCATAGGAGGAAAATCACGTACATGTTGGAAAACCAAGGTTTTGGTTTGAGGTATTTGGTCTGAGGTATTGATAAAGGATCTAAGTATATAAGGAGGAGAAGATCAAAGGGCTAAGAACACAAGGAATGAATGTCTTATGAAGAGTTCTGTGCAAGTGTATGGTTTTCTAAGGAATAATTGTATCTGAAGTATATTTTATGTTGAAGGGGCTATGTTTGTGATTTGATCTAAAATAATTTGTGCACCTTGAATTCAATATTGGACCAGGATCATGAGACCTGAGATCGCTTATATTTAATGATATGATATTGGTTGGGCTAGATCTAATTATGTACACCTTTTTTATTCTTGAAATATCGGGATCTAGGTTTGTCTGAAGTCCGGAAGTGCAGCAAAGTTATGACGTAAGTATTTGTAGATCTATACACTAGTTCACTATGGTGAAGGTGCATATACACGTTTTTCCGGCTCTTCCAAGTAGCATATGCAAAATAAATCTTGATGTTCAAGGATGATTGATCTATCAAATTGGTGTTGTTGCTTTACTGCTATCTGTCAATGAAGTCTTAGATCTGAATGTAAAATTGAATTAAGAAGGAGTTTGATATCTGATTGACTGATTGTATAAGTGAGAAGGGTGACCTCTGCTGTTGCCTATGTAAAGCTCTATAAATAGACAGTAGATGGTTAGTATATTGCTAGCTGGTACATACATGATTCAGAAGTTTAATGTTTCAGTAGTTTTGCAGGTATAAGCAGGTTTGGTTATAGGAAGTAGTGTATACACGCAGGTTGGGTTCAGTAATATCGTGTACATTATGATGCATGGTTTTTTAGGTTACAGCTAGTTCTGATTAATGATGCAGGTTTTTGGGTTCAGCAAAGTGTTCTAGTGTTAGTGATTTGATTGTTCATATTAACTGAATGTTGGTTGATGCAGTTTGCATTTCAAAGTTTTTGATGGGTATAGTATGAAAATTTGATGAAATGAGGCCTTCATGTGTATTGGTGTGTACCAAGAGCATCCAATTTAAAAATTTATGAAACATTGTCCCTGGATGAAGAGAGAAGGTCACAGCCTTCTGTAGGCCAGTGCCTACGTACTAGTAATCACATTGGCTAGTACAAGATCTAGGGGGTTGCAACTCCCTTCTAGTAGAAGTTGGAAAATGAGAGAAGGTTGTAGCCTTCTACAGGTGGGTGCTTGCGTACTGGTATGACTATGCACCAATACAAGATTGTAAATAGGTTTTCTTATTATTAAAAGAAGACAAAGACGACATCAACAGGTGGTTTTCACCCACATTGGGTTTCCACCTTAAATCTTGGTGTTCATGTGTGTTACTTATGTGTGATGATTTATTCTATTTTATTTCAGTATTTAATAAGTTACGAATGCACTGGTTAAAGATCAACGCATGATAAATTGTCTAAATCACAAGTTCTCTAGGTATATGCTAGTTTATCTAATTACAGTTGTGTGTACATGCTAGTTCACTTCACAGCAGTAGTATATATAAATCAGTTTTGGAAATAAAATTATTGATATGATAATAATAATTCCACCCCCCTCTTAATATTATCTCCAACAATTGGTATCAGAGCAGGTCCTTTAGAAGAAGCTTGATCACTTGAAGGTAGACATTTCAAGATGAATAATCATGAAGGCATGTGATCCATCATACCACCAATATTCAATGGGAGCAACTTAGTATATTGGAAAATAAGAACCAAAGCCTATCTAGAATCACTTGGAGCAGATGTGTGGGAATTTGTGGAAGGAGGATATCAATTCTCAGCAGCAATTCCTATAGACTTTGTAGGTAATAAGTTATACGAAACTAATGTCAAAGCAGTCAACACATTATTGGGAAGTCAGTCAGAATCAAAATTTGTCAAAGTAATGTAGCTCAAGATAGCAAAAGAGATATGGGACAAAATCATTCAAACGTATGAAGGAAACTCTCAGGTAAAACATGCTAAGCTTCAAACTCTTAGAATTCAGTATGAAACTCTTAAGATGCATAGTGATGAGAGTATTGCTAGTTACATTTTATGCATAGATGAGATTGTTAATTGTATGAAGAATCTGGGTGAAGAGATAAAGGAAGTTACTTTAGTTGAGAAAATTTTGAGATCCTTGTCTTCTAAATTTGAGTCAAAAGTGTCTGCCATAGAAGAAAAACAAGATCTTCAGACTATCACTGTGACTCAAGTTCATGGAATCCTAACTATCTTTGAAATGAGAAAAGGAGGTCCATTAGATATGAGAGAAGCTGCATTTAAAGCATTAGAAAAGGGAAAAGAAAAGGAAGAGCACCATGAATAAGGACACATTTGAGAAGAAGAAGATGAGGTAAATTTTGTTAAGAACCTTCAATGGGGTTCCGGAAGATTCAGAGGTAAGCTACCTTTCAAATACTTTGCTTGTGGTAGAGTTGGTCACTATGTTGCCAAATGTCCTCATAAAGATAAATATGAAAAAGGGGAGGAATATGAAAAATTCAATAGAAAACAAGTTGTGAATAGAAGGATTTACTATATGAATGAAGATATTGATGGCTTATCTAATAGTGATGAAGATGAAACTGAACAAGACTATAGAATTCTCATGGCCTATGGCAATGATGACATTTTGGATGCATTAGAAGAGGAAGATTTTCTTGAAGAAATCACTAAACTCAAAATATATTTAGAAGAAAAGAATATGATCATAGATACTTTGACATGCCAACTTGCTGAAAGGGAAAAACACAATGAAAATCTAGAATGTGAAATTGTGGGTCTAAGAAAATATCTTGAGAAGACAAAATCTCTCAATCTTAGATTTGCTAAAGGATCAAAAACTTTAAATGAAATTATCAAAGTTTAGAGTTCTCTTCTGATAAATATAGGTCTTGGATATACTGAAGAATCATCTCAATCACATAAGTCGTCAACCTCCATCAGAAGCTATCTTGATGCAACAAAGACGACTGAATAATATGTCAATCATCAGAAAAGGCCTAAAACTACTCATCAAGTAAATCATAGTCAATTTACTCCAAGGATGAATATCAATAGAAGCCGCAACCAACATGTAAACAATGTCGAATGATTTTATGATCACATAAACTTCTTTAATGGGCAATGTTTCTCATGTCATAACTTTGGAAAGAAGGCTACTCGATGTGTTTCTTACAAAACCATTATGACTAGATAATAAAAAAATCAAAGAAGTACAATAGGAATCAAGAAAAGTTCCTATAATAAACCTTCTCCTCTCGAAAATGAAATAGAAGGCTCGATTTGTAACAACTTTGGTCATGAAGAATCTGAATGCGGGAGAAAATTTCGGCCAACATTTCAAAAGGAGAAAATGCCATTAAATCCCAAGATACAGAAAAGAAAGGAATCTCAATGAGAAATATGTGGTATAGATTTGTATGCAGAAGGACAAGAAAATCAGTGGTACATTGACAACGGATGCTCCAAACACATGACAAGTGATAAAGAGAAACTTCATTCATATAATGATTTAGAAAAGGAAAAGAATGTCCCATTTGGAAATGACACTCAAGCTGTCATTAAAGGTAAAGTTTTTTTTTCTTAAAAGAAAAGGTTAAAACTAGAAATGTCATGTATGTAGATGGTTTGAAACATAACTTGTTGAGTGTCAGTCAAATGTGTGATCAAGGAAATGAAGTGGTGTTTTGATCAAATGGATGTGTCGTTCATGAACTTGATACAGGAAAGATAGTGATCAAAGTTACAAGAAATCCAAACAACTTATACATATGGAGAACAAAGAAAAAACACGCTGGCGCATTGAAAAAAGAAAAAACACGCTGGTGATTTACGCCGAAACTCTTCTTACAACTTATACATACTCAAAGGAGGACAACAACAATGCTATCTAAGAAAAACAGATGAAAACTATATGTGGCATAGAAGATTGGGACATCTAAGTTTTTCTCAAATAAGAAAAGCCTGCAGGCGCAACGCAGTTTGTGATCTTCCAGATATCAACATCCCAGAAAATACCATATGGAAACCATGTCAAATCGGTAAGAAAACCAGATTTCACTTCATTGAAAAGGAAGGATCAACAAGTAAGCCTCTTTAACTCATCCATATTGATTTATGTGGACCAACAAGGAAAAGGTCACCTCGTGGAGAAGAATACTTTATTTTGTTTATTGATGATTTTTCGAGGATGTGTTGGATAGGTCTTCTAAAGCATAAAGATGAAGATTTTGAAAATTTTAAAGCCTTTAAAGCTTTAGTTGAAAATGGATCAGATTGAAAAATCAAATGTCTCAGATTTGGTTGAGGGGGATGTTATAGACATTTTTGGGCAGTTCAACCCAAATCACAAATGTCCATAAACTGAGGGCTCTTAAGTCCCTAAAAGGGTTGCTTCACTGCCTAAAGGAACAAGGTCAATTGATTACATCATCTCCCATAAGTTCTCCACTGAAAGCTATTCATAAATGGTCAAAACTGGACCATACTGAAAGCTCCATGTAGAGGGTGCGATGCATATAACCTTCTCAATGTACAGGGTGCGATGCATACTATTTTTCTCCTCTGTAGGGTGCGATGGTCGGGAATGGACAAATGGTAGGAACTAAAATGCGAGGTGGAAGATCATGGAATCTTCCAGGAGCTTCCCCTCTGACACTTGCCACACCATTTTCGACCAGGGATGAGTAAGAGATCTTCATTCTCCAAGTGGAAGCAGGAACTAT
This sequence comes from Pinus taeda, assembly GCA_000404065.3. Classification (NCBI taxonomy): domain Eukaryota; kingdom Viridiplantae; phylum Streptophyta; class Pinopsida; order Pinales; family Pinaceae; genus Pinus; species Pinus taeda. Next base: position 97,744 of record APFE031216953.1, on the reverse strand, counting down.
CAGAGAGAAGACACTAATAAAAATCCCAAAATATGACTCACCTCTCTGTAATCATCTATATATGGATCCCTCATCACAGAGATCCAGAGGCTGGAATTTTGTAACTTATAGAGAAGTGTTGTTGGTATTCTGGTGTACATTCACTGTGTTGGGTGATTTTTCTTTGCTTGAGGTGAAGAAGGGCTTCTTAGCTGGAGGATGATGCTGGGTCAGAGCTACTCATGGTTGTAATCCTCTTGCTACTTTTATCTGAATAAAGCTATTCTTGTTTCCTTCCATATTCTGGTGTATTTGTTTATATATTCTTGTATATGGTTAATGTACATCTGATCTTGCATTATTTGTGAATTTAGATCCTTGTTTCTTGCATAGTAGTATGTTGTTATGATTCTACAGGTCCTTTTGAAGCTGAGCAGACAAAGAGCGAGCAGCAAAACTCTATCAAGAAGGAGAGGGAATCGAGCGCAAGACTGAGGTTGGCCCTCTTGGTTCTCTTCTCATCTATCTTCATAACAAGAATCAATAGTAGACTTTGATTGTTTGTTTCTAAGATAACCACCCATCTTAGTGGGAATAGCATCATCCATGTGGAAACTATTCCCGTATAACAAAATGGCGACTCCACTGGGGAAGCGACTAGATTACTTGTTAGCCTATCTATCCTTATTTCTTTTATAAACATATAGACGGAGCCTGAAGTCAAGCCAGCTAGCCTTCGAACTGCATTTGTCATACAAATCCAAAGTAGATCAATGCTGCTTCAGTCAATCTCCAGGTTTTTGTTTATAAATTAAACAATAGATCTGCAAGCAATCTAATTACCCTAAGTAGTGGCTTTAGTAGCCTCTTAAATCACCCCTGTGTTTTTACATACATTGATTTGTACTTATTCAGCTTAAACACATGAACTAAACTGCAAACTATGAGTGAAGTCTCATTCAAAGTCTCACATTGTAACCATCGTACCCTACCTTCATGGCAGCTTGTATGCCTCACACTTCCCGAATGGAGTAACTGCGTTGCATACTGAGTTGACTGTGTAACAGGTGCGATGGTCAGGGAGGACTGATTTTACCCTCCGACTGTGGATTTTTCTCACTGTTTTCAGTCTTATTCAAGAGTTTTTGTTGTCTGTAATCAGGGTGCTTCTGTGAATACCCCCTTCTCTAGCATTATTCCACCTCCTTAGTGCAAATAACTATAAACGTTTTTTATGTATTGTGTGTCATTTTAGTTCTCTTTTGCAAAAAAATAACATAGTCCAACTGTCGTCTCGAGATCTGAAAGTGTCGTAGCTGTCGTTTTCAATTTTAGAAAGCAATCCCATTGTTTTAGATAGTTGATTATATGGTTATTATTGCATAGAATTCGAATTGCTAGTTTTAAAGTGTCGAAAAGCAATTTCCATTTCAAAATCGCAAAGTGTCTCTCTTGTTTTCACTTTGTTTTGAAAAAGAATTTTTTTGAGTACAGTCGCTTTAAAAGTAATTCAATTTTGCACATAGTTTTCTTAGTGTCATTTACACATTATGGGATCTGAAAACCAATACATGCGTGTGCATTTGCATCTTGAATGCTTGGCTTGATTTAGGACTGTGCATACTAGTGTGTGCTTTGTGCTCTGTGAAGAAAAGATGCTTGACTTTCTTCCCCTTAGTAGCTAGGATTTTCATTGTTGAAAGAAGATAAAACGTCTGTTTATCATCTTAGATTGCATTTAGGAATTATACATACATCACGTGGTGAACCTGAAAGGCAAACTGCTAAGCAAGATCAACTTAAAATAAATTTCAATGAATCTAACAACGCTTTGGAACTTAACACAGCATCTAGAGGTCTAGGCTAGAGACGTATTCCAACGTCATAAAGCTTGGTAACTGTTGCTTTCAGTGCTGGTTGGGTGATTCCTCCACTCTGAGACGGCAAGTGCCAGTACAAACTTGTGCTCCCACGTACTGTCGTGTATATATTGGGAGACCACAGTAGGCTACATCCTTTATCCTTATAAAGCTATGTCTGCCGCCCTATCGATCGCAATGCACCGAACATAGCATTCAGGAAGACTAACTGCCGTACCGTAAAAAGAATTCTACACTTTTACAATTGGTTTGGTAATCCTCTCTACCTAGATCTCCAGAGAAGTCCATTTTGCTCCTTTTTAAACTCCTTAAAGGAAAAGGTCCTCTGAGTGCTTGTCACTTCAAGCTCAATAAAAATTGAAGGCGACTAGAGTCATCTTTTGTTTTTTCTCGAGTCTTTAAAATTGAAAAAACAAGTTGCGTCAAAGTGTCTGAAATTCATTTAATTCGAAAAAAAAATCCCCTTTTATTTTGATTTGATCAAGTAATCCGCAATCATGGAAGAAATTCAATCAAAACCCCATCGTTCACGGAGACTTACGAGTCAACCATCGTTGACTCCGGAAGTGAAGCCATTCCGGATGAAGCGAACTCATTTAACCAGATCAAAGTCCCATAGGTTTGTTGGAGGAAGCACTCCAACATCCTTAGAGACTCTGGTTACTCCGAACATTTCTGGAATCCCTGCCTCTACGGAAGAAATTCCGCAACAGCAACAGGACATTACAACTGATCCTAGTGTGATGGTTAACACTTCTATTCCTGAACTGGTTCTGTCTACAACCGATTCAGAAGGTGTTACTCCCCAACCGTCTGCTGCTACAGGACTTACATCTTCTTCGGCACCAGAAATATTTTACGGACTTGACGGTCTACCTCTTCATCCTAGATTTATTGCCATAGAAGAGATTCTGGAAGATCCTCCGTCTAGCACTCCAACGCAACTTGGAGCTAGGATCACCCTATATCCTTCTTCATCAGAGAATATTTAACCACCCTCAGAAGTTCCTGAAGAATCGCTGAGTAATCTTTTGGATAGACTTAATATGTCTGAACAACCATCAACATCAAGGACTGTGTCACTCAACACAGCAACAACGGAAACCCCTTCTGCTATTCCGACAATGTTTGCCGGCGTGCCATCTGTCCCAACTAGTTTTCAATCGCTGGATGGAGTCCATCCTAGGACTATTTCGACAGTATGGATTGTTCCCGTTTGTTCATCCAGAATTATATCTGGAATCTCTTACGTTGAGTCTCGACAAATTGATCCATCACAAGGTCAATTTGGGAAAACTGGTGCCCAAAGGCAAACTATTCCTTTGAGCATTGGATTACCATCGTATGGGGGGCCATATACCCTTTCATTGTCTTCCCTAGAAGGACAACCATGCGTGAGTTCGCAACAAGATTTGGGTTATGCTGGAATCACAACTAGCAGTTGGGTACCAGTCCTGTCTCAACAACCAAGAGTTGTATGCTCAATACAACAAAGTTCACCTATGACAAACATTCCCACTACGCCAACTATTGTGGCTGTATTGCATGTACAAGCGTCACCAATTGTATGCCAACCTCAAGTTTCACAGGTTGCAATACAACAATCTCTTGTGCCTCTGACACAACCGCAATCACCCACTAGTGGAATGGCACAGGTTGAAATGGGGAACCCCAACCCCCATCTTGGTCAAACAGTCAGTGCTGGACAACAATCCATGGCTTCACAACCATGGCTAGTGCAATACCAACAACCGCAATTCCAACAAGCTTACCAAGGACATGAGCAACAAGTTTTTGCAAGTAATGGGCAACAGTATCAACCATATCATAATGGTTATGCCCATCAACTTACCAAAGTTACCAACATCAAATGCATTATGCTGGTATGCAAAGACCGACTACTCAAACAATTCCGTCTTATCCTGGGTATGCTCAACCAAGCCTAAATCAATAGTTTCCCTTCGTGGAAACTCTAGAATTACCAGATCTAAGTCGACTAACGAACGATCCAATTGCCTATGCCCCTTGGTGGCTGGCGATCCCGCATAAACTTCCGTCGGATATTCCTAAATTCAATGGAAATCTGGCAAAGACCCATCGAATCATGTGATTACCTTTCATCTATGGTGTTCGTCAAACACTCTCAATGATGATTCGATTCGACTTCGCCTCTTTCAACGCACGTTAACTGGTCCAGCAGCAAAGTGGTATATCAAGCTGCCTAGAGCTTCATTTGATAATTTCAGTACCCTAGCCACAACCTTTTTAACCCATTTTCAGTTACCTATCAGGTACGAAACAGGAACTGAGTTGCTTACCAATTTCAAACAGACGACAGCCACTCACATATCTGATCATATTCATGAGTGGCAGTGTCGTCGCAAAATGGTAAAAACATATGTTCCTGATTAGCTATTGGCTGAATGGTTTATTAAGTCACTGTTACCCGCTATTATACAAGATGTGGCAAAGGGCAGAGTCGTCACTAAAGAGCAAGTTATTGCTCGTGCACAATATCTAGACTTGATCTACACTCAGTCTGGAATGCTCTATGATAAAATCCTTGACACTCCTAGACCAGAATTCTCCGTTCCTCCGCCTCCTAAATCAAACAAAGACTCTCATGCCGATGATGGTGTGATAGGCACGAAAAGCACTAAAACCACAAAGACCACATCGAAAAAGGCCCGCACGGTTTCAAATCAAGATGCAAATGACGAATTTCTAGCCTCGGAAGTAAATGTCGTGTCAACAGACAAAGGCAAAGAAACCAAGCAACCAGGAGGCAAGAAGAAAAAACAAGGGAAGAAGAAAAACTAGGGAGACTCATCTCCTAGGAAATCTTTTGCAAACCCTTATGGGAATGCAAAACCCAAATATCCATGCAGTATCTGTGACGAGGATCACTAGACCAAGGAGTGTCCATATAAAAAAGAACTTAGAAAATTCTTCAAAAGTTCAAAAGCCTCAGCTGTACTGATGGATCCGTTTCCAAACCCGGGAACGAACTTGGTTGCTAGCAAAAATGCTTCCCCATCCCAAGTGCTAATTTTGTCAGTCTCGAAGAAACTAAATGATACTCTAATAACGACAAGGAGAAAAGATTACGGGAATCCATAGATGTTGAACAACAAGGATAAAGATCAACCTAGTAGTTCAACAACGACTTCAATAGAAGTCGCGCCACCCATCATTCCTGAATTAACAATAAAACTGCCAAAGGGAGTAGTACACAAATCGATGTTTAATCCTCGTGCCCAAGCAGCACAACAGTATAATATAGTGGAGGATTTAGCTCAATTTCCATAAGCGATGTTGACTCTTGAAGTACTGTAAAATTGCCCCTCCCAAAAGCAGGCTTTATTATCAGCAATAGGTGGGATTGACCCAACGGATTCCAATCTTGTATCTTTTAATCATAAAGGATACGACCCTCAGTTACCAGCTTAACTAGCTTTCCTCATTCAAGTGAAAGCCCTCAAAAAAACTGTTCATAGAATAATTATTGATGAGGGGGCATCCACATGTATCATGTCGATGAGTTGCTGGTAAACTCTAGGGTCTCCATCCTTGTCGCGATCATCAATGACATTGAAAGCATTTGATGGATGCACATATACCTCGTATGGAATATTAAGTAACTTGCAAGTCGAACTGGGGGGAAAACATTAGAGATTGATGTTGAAGTCATTGACGAAAACCTTGATTACAACATCCTACTGGGAAGGCCCTAGATATATGCCATGGCCGCCGTTGTGTCGACCTATTTCAGGAAGATTGCATTTCCCTTCCAAGGAGGAATCACAATCGTCGAACAACAAACCTTCCTCCCCAATAGTTCACAAGTTACGGGAAGCATTCCAATGATCCACGGAAGCTCTCACTCGCTTCAAAATGTCGGAGTAGGCCTCCTAAAAGAACCTGCCTTGATGGGTACTTTTGCCCTACCACCTCCAAACAATATGGCGGAAGTGGCGACAGTGGAAACCTGCAATATGATATCTTCCATAAGATTCAGAAGATTCCTAAACATTTTGTTAGCATGGATTGTCGCCCTAATAGAAATATTGAAGCAATCAATTTTCTTGGCCTTGGGGGGGGGGACCAACGCTCAACGAGTGTTTGGATAGATAGGTCTAAGGAATATGGCACCTCCTCAGATCCTTGGTTGCATGTAGATTCTATAGACGAAGGAATCATTCAGCTAATGATGATAGAAGAGGCACCAAGGGAAGATCACCACCATCATTCCCACCTTCTGAATTACCAAGAAGATTATTCCAGTGACCCTAATCATCCTTCAAATACTGTAAATATGGTGGATTATGAGGATAGTTCTTTTATTATGTCAACCTCATTAAAAAATGAAATGACTCCCTTTCCAAATCGAGTCTTTGATTACGATATTTCAAAGATCTCGAAGGTAAACCTTCATTCCAACCACCGAGTTGAATGAAATGAAGCTTGGGGGGCATGGACCGCGATTTGCGTTATTATGGTGGGGGCATGCAAACTTCGCGAGCAATGTTGTTCCAGAGTTCAAGCTCGTTAAAAAATAAACATAAGTCATGAGCAAGTTTTTCTCCCCGCGCTTAAGCTCGTTAAAAAATGAACGAGTAAATAATCATTGTGAATGCCTTATCGCCAGCTTTTGAGCCTTGGTCATGTTCTCGCCATCACCTCCACTCTGTTTTTAGCCAATCATTCACCCGCATATGATTGTTTACCCCTTCGAGGAACATCTGGGAAGAGTGATTCTGCTAGCCATCCTTGTAACACTGCCGTCATTGGAAAATTCCAAAACTTACCTGGAATCAGCTGCTACCCAAAACCATCACTCGTTCCTCGAAAACAAGTCTTCTTTAAGCTCTTTTCACTTGACTCGTAAAATATGAAAAGATTGTTGAGTGATTGGCCTCTCCGGCTCATTAAAAGGCATCAGAAGTTCTATCCCTCCTTTAGATTTTAATCTTTTTGGACCTGATGGATTATTACACAAAAAGATCAAGCACTTGTCTTGTTCGGCTCGTTAAAACTATCGAAAATTCATCCCTTTTGTATTATTTTAAGCTTTTTCGAACTTAAGGGATTATACAACGAAAAAGAACCTTCAGAGTCTTCTTTCCGTTTCTTTCAGACTCTCTAAAATTGAAAGAGACCGAGTTATCTTTGTCGTTAAACCTGTTAAACTAAATGGCGACAAACTCATCCAATAGGACGAGAACGAGTTTCACTGTCACTAGGCTCGCTAAAATATAGCGACACGTTCGCCGGAAGGGCGGATTATAGAACAAGCATATGTTATCCTCCTCAAGCTTGACAAAAATAAAGAGGTACTGGTCAGCAATGACTGGGGAAAATTGGGAAGAAAACAAGAAGAAAATTTATTGGTAGCAAGTCGCTCTTGAACATGACACTTTCCTTTCGCATCCATGCAGGGTTGGGTTGTTCCGTTCACTGGTCCTCACCATTGCTCCATCACATCATCCATCTTTGGGGTTAACGCTACCAATCCATCATCAGTGTTGCCAATATGTTCAAGAGAAGTCATTCAGACAATTCACCTGAGTCTCACCCACTGCAATACATTCATGCTTCATTCCTTCATGACCGTCATCCTGAACCCCATATCGTCAGTTTGTTTTCACCTCCAAAATCATTTACTTCGTTCTGTGTCGTTGATGTGGGATTCATTAAGGCCCTCCTGCGATGGGTCGCTTCTTGTCAACATCAGCTCATTATCCAAGAAGTTGACTTAGGAACAACCCTTTCAATACTTTGAAGCTTTCATGCCTCAATGGAACCTTTCTCACTTTCGGCGACAGGTTTACATCAATGACCTTCGACCGAGAGATTTTGCGTGGCGTTCGACGCCAAGTCCCTTTTTCACACCACGTAGATTGTACTGTAGTACCTTGAGGGTCATTGTCATTATTGGTGATTCCTCTCACGCCTGTTAACAGCTTACATTATTGGCTGGTAATCAGGTGATGTCTTTCCATGTTCGACTCCAAAACATTTTTCACATGGATTGACTTGTACTCCGAGTGAAGATTGGTCGAGTTTGAAGACCCCGGATCTAGTTTCATCCATCCGGGCTGCGATATATTCAGGAATATAAAAACATCCAGTGTACATTATTTCCGAGCAGATGATCATCCAAATCAAAGGATGATGTGTCCATATCATCAGTCTGTCACACAAACGATTGTCTGTCCTATGTACATGAAAATGAGTTTATAAAGCTGAGCATGGGAATGCTCGCCTCAGCTATATCATGAAAAAATGTTGTCATATGATGTATTGTATTGTATCTTATTACAGGTCACCTCCCAGCTCAGAAAAACTTCAGATCCTCATAGTAAAGCATTTCACCCGACATCAAAAACGATTAACAACCTCATGCTTTAGGGGGCAACTGTTATAGACATTTTTGGGCACTTCAACCCCAATCACAAATGTCCATAAACTGAGGGCTCTTAAGTCCCTAAAAGGGTTGCTTCACTACCTAAAGGAACAAGGTCAACTGATTACATCATCTCCCAAAATTTCTCCACTGAAAACAGCTCATAAATGGTCAAAATTGGACCATACTGAAAGCTCCATGCAGAGGGTGCAATGCATACTGTTTTTCTCCTCTGTAGGGTGTGATGGTTGGGAATGTGTTACACTAAAATTTGTCACCATGACTATTTGTAGTTAGTATGTCTCCATCAACAGTCATACTATCCTCCTTGGCAAGCCTCATACCTCTACTCTCCATGTCAAACTTCAAGAAAGAGAGAAAGTCATTAAAAACATGTTTATCTCTGGGTACGGAGTTTCTCTCTACCTTACCTCCGTGTACGCATCCCAAGTTAACAATACCTGCGTACCTGTACGCTCTGTATGTAAAGGGGTGGGTGCGTACTCCTGTAAAGGTCAAAAGGCGCGAGTTTCATCTTAAAAAGTTACTTGTGGTCATTTCTAGAGCATTCTAGAAGCTTGTTTGACGCGCATTGAGCGCCTCCAGATGGTTCATGTATCCTTATGAAAGAGGAACTTATCCCATCAAGAGAGGAGCTACCCCATCCAAAAGAGGGGCTTATCCCATTGATGTTGGACCTGATTAACTTCCTCTAGAGCATTATAAATACAGGCATTGGGCCAGAGGAGGCGAGGTTGAAAGCTGAACATTCCAAAGGGTAGATGCTGCTGGAATTAGGACTTCCTTGTAGAAGCTTGTGAGGAGAGATTCCCATCCTTTCTTGTTTCATTTGGAAGTGGGTGAGCTTATCATAGTAAAGGAAAATTCTTGCTGGACCATGGGAGGAACTTGCACAACACCAAGGCTCAGGTTGTAATGGTTTCTTTTGTTTCCTATTAATACAAATAAGTCCATTCTTCTCAACAATTTGTTATTAAAGAGTTGTTTCATATACTCCTTGGTCTATATGTTGAATATGTTTTATTTTATGGGATATTCGGGTGCTATGTAATCGTTTGATTGTTAGTGAATGCAGGTTTCGAAGTGAAGGAGGATCTCATCCGCATCGATGAGGCTGGAGTACTACAATAGCATTGGACTACAGGTAGGATCTAAAACACTTGATTTCTCGTGTGATAAATGCATGTTTAGAGAAGGATTGCTCTTAATTGTCTTGTTTGTCACTAGAAAGTCTTAGGCTTCTAGGGAGGTTGGTTTTGTCCGCAAGATTAACTCTTTCTGCATGACAAATTGGCGACTCCGCTGGGGATTCCATTGATGTGAATGATTGTTCCTTTGTGTGACACTTTGATCTGAAAATAGTCATTTCTTTTTTGGTTTTTGGCTGTTTGACTGTGTATTTGGGTGGGCTAGCTTAGAGTTAAGTTAGATTTTAGTTTTTCTTGATTTTTCAGTAGTACGCACCCTCTGAGTTGAGCACAATGCGTACCTGTACGCATTGCAGCTTTGTACACAGAGCGTGCACGCACCTGTGCAAACAGGCTTCCTGCGTACCCTGTCAAAAATTGAGAAATTTTCATTTTTTCCATTTTTTTTTTCCTTAGATTTTGTCTTTCATTGGTTTTTACTGCCCAGATCCATTGGTTATCTGTCAGAGATCTTCACCTGAACTTGTTTCGTTAGCGTCAAGAGTTTTAGTGAAATTCATAGAAGTTCTAGCCCTAGGGTTTGATTTTTGCATTGGTCCTGTAGTGACTTTGACTTTAGAAGTTGTGAAACCTTGGATCTCTCTAGTTTTGTCAGTCTTCTTAGGATTCGGACCTGTCATAAAGTCTACCTGTGTGAGAAACCTACCTTTGTGTTGTCTCTTTGTGGAATTTCGAAAGGATTTGTTGATTGAAGTTGTGAATTTCATTCTTAAGAAAAGAACAAAAGAGTTTGATTTTTGTTTTTGACTGGTTTATGATTCTGCATGAGCTGGTCCTTGGTTTGATTATTGCCGAGTAAAACAACCTAGAATCATCCTAGTAGGCTTTTGCCTCATTATATTTTCTTTTAGGTAAATTTCCTTTTCATTTGTTTTTGAGTGAGTTTTTCATGGACTTTTATAAATTTTGAAATTGCTTTTGCTAAAATAGTTTTATATGCTTTGTTAAATAGGAAAAATACAAAAACATATCCTTTGCAAAGTTTGTTTTAAGTAGCATTTGAAGTATTTTGAAAGAAAAAGGAATTCTCGTGCAAGTAATGAGTGGTCATGTGTCGTATGCTTGGAAAATATAAAGAGATTGTTTCTTTGATTTTCTGTTAAGAAAGTTGCTTTTATCAATTTTGCATTCTCCAACTCTCTTAGCTAGGGAATTCATTGAAAAAGAAAAGTAGTGTAAATCATCCTAGGTGCATCTTTTTAGTGGATTTGAGTCGAGTCTACACACCATCAGTTTTATCTCCACTACCTTTTGTCTTAAAGAAACGCCATAAAATTAATGCTTAAAGTAAAATCAACTTAGTAACTTTTCTTTTACTAGGGCTCTGAAACACCAATATAGATCAGGCTAGTGTCTTGGAGTAGGAGAGTAATTAACTCTCCAAGACAGCAAAACCAAACAAGTAGATTATCTTGTGATAGGATAAATCCAACTATTGCATTTATACTCTGGGAAATCTCCTTTTAAAGGAGAAGCACGAGCTCGTGTCCGAACCAGTGAGGGGATCAATCCTCCCTCGTTGGGAACAACGCCAGACACGCATGTATTACAAACGGTAAACCTCGGATTATTGTCGAGGAGCGAGGGGTCACTTATCGGTAAACCTTGGATTGTTATCAAGGAGCCGGTAAGGGGATTGAGCTTGATACTTTGCCCTTACGTGCTGTCGGAGTGTAGACTGTTCCCCCAGGTGTATTTGTTGCTGTTGGTGACCTTAGTGACCATTATCTTAGGATTCTACCCAAGGTGACGGTGGAGGGAAGATCCCACTGTACCTGGAGCGGACGTCGGCTAGACTCACTTGGATTTTCTGGGGGGTTCACTTCACTCGAGACGGTTAAAGTGGAGGAACTTGGTCCAGTCTATTCATTAAGCAGGTTGCCGGGGTAACTGTTCCACCCGCTATTTCTGTACTGAATCCTACGAGGTTGGATTTCATCACCAACTAGTGCTTTTGGTCCGAAAGCTTACTGTTTGTGTTTGGTTTGATGCCCTAGATTCTTTAGGCGTATGTATCAAATTTGATTGGTTCTTTAGCGACTTTAGGTGGTTTGCTTTGAGATTTTATTTTGTTTTTGTGCGTAGTAGTTAAAAGTTTTTAGTAGTGGCTGAATCACCGAGACTCTCCCGTAGACTTCGGGGTGAGTCTCCTGAATTTGTTACTCTGGCCGATTTGTTGAGGCGATCCTGTAGATTGCGGGGTGAACCTCCTGAAGAGGTCCGGGCTCATTACGAAGGTTTGAAAATCCTTGTAACTTCTCCTAGTGGCAATAGAGTAAGTCCACCTGAAGAAGGAGAGTCTTCGTTGGTAGTACATCCAGATTACCAAAATCTAGAAACAGGTTATAATCCTAAAGCTGTTGTGGTTTCCGAGCTTACTGGTAGTGTTTCATCTGCCAGTGATATAGGCGAAGAACCTCAAATATCTGAACCTGTTACTCCGACTTCTAGTGTTCCTGGTTCACCTAGGGTAGAACGAGTCATCACCGAAAATCTTCCTTCTGGTTTGATTGCTATTGAAGAGCTTTCTCCAGAAGAAGACCTAGGCGCTTCTTACCTTGAAGAAGATCTACCTGCTCTCGATCTAAGAGAGCGTGAGTCTATATTTTACAGTCCTCCTAGAAGTACTACTTGGTATCTTTCGTTAACCAATTTTTTAGACAACTCAGTCTCAAGTTTTTCTCCACCTCGTTTTCCTTTTCCACCCAGGGGTTTTACTACTCATGTATATATGTCTAGTCCATCATCTCCGGAAGCCTATTTATACGGCAGTCCGTCTATTCCTGCTAGGTATCAGTCCATTTCTGGTACTTTTTCAGGAGCATATCCTCGTCCTTTCGAACATAAGTTATTATCTGGAAGTAGTGGTAATAGTCAGTTGAGTGCAGAAGAAATTCTGATAATGTCAGGTCAACCTCAAGGCAGTCAGTTACCGCCTGGGGGAAACCTCAAGGTACTCCATACGTGCCTGGGGGGCAACCTCAAGGTACTCAATATCTGCCTGGGGGGCAACCTCAGGGTACTCAATTTGCACCTGGGGGGCAACCTCAAGGACAGTACGTCCCTACGGGATAGTACATTCCTCAAGGTCAAACCTAAGCCCAATATGTGCCCCAGGGTCAACCCCAGTACTAGTACGTACCCCAAGGTCAACCTTCATATCAGTATGCGCCCTAGAATCAATATCCTTACGTACCTCAAGGTCAACAATCCCAGTATCAGTATATGCCTCAGGGTTATCAACCCCAAGGCCAGTATCAACCGCAAGGTTATCAACCGCCTTCAAGTCAACCGTATTATCAATCTTACCCTCAACCCAGTTATGGAACTCCATATCCTCAAGGTCAATACCCTGGAATGAATGTGGTGTGGGATCCTTCTCAAAATCCACAGATTTTGCAACCGAATGTGCAGTCGTATTCCCAACCTTGGACAGACCGCTGGTCCATCTCAACAACCCGTCCAGTCTACGGCTTCGTCTTCTGCATCTTCTTTAGTCTCTCAGGCTGGGCCTAGTACACCTCGTACTCCGCCTCAAACGTCTGTTGCAGCTACTACAACATCTTCTCCATCCACTCCATCTTCTTCTGGAGTATCAGCAGTTCCGGTTTCTATTGTTCCTGCCTCTGTTCCTCAGACCTCTTTACCTCAGTCCGGATCTACGGTCCAGACTTCGGTCCAGATGCCTGTAGGAAGTACAGTTGTTACTTCTCAACCTCAATTTGTTCAACCTCTGTACCAGGGACAGTACCAACCTCAATATGGTCCTGTTGCTCAGAAACCAACCTACTAGTATCAACCGTATCCTGGGTACACTTATCAACAACCTCAACAACCCCAGTACGGTCCGGTTAATCCTAGTTTTCCAGGAGGATACAATATCCCGAACGTGATTCCTGTTCCCAGTTATCCTGGATATCCTCCTCCTAGGGCTGGTTTAGTGACCCCAAGTTTTAGAGATCCGAACCGGAAATTTCCTTTTATCGCAACTTTGGATTTACCAGACTTGACGCACCTAACTAACGATCCAATCAATTATCTTCCGTATTGGCTACCAATGCCGAATAAGTTGCCCAGTGACATACCCAAGTTCGAAGGTAAGTCTGGAGAGGACCCATCAAATCACGTGATGACTTACCATCTTTGGTGTGCATTAAATTCTATCTCGGATGATTTGATCTGCTTACGTCTTTTCCAGCGTACACTCATTGGTCTCGCGGCCAAGTGGTACATTGAGTTACCAAGGGCCTCTTTTTACAATTTTAGCCAATTAGCCACATCGTTCTTAACTCATTTTCAGTTGCTAGTCAGATATGATCACGGCAAGGAGTTACTAACTTCACTGAAATAATCGACGTCCACATATATTTCCGATCATATTCACGAGTGGAGACGTCGACGAAGGTTAGTGAAATTTTTTATCCCGAACCAAATCTTAGCTGAATGGTTTGTTAAATCATTGTTATCGAAGATTACTGACGATGTCGCTAAGGCCGGTGTAGTTATTGAGGAGGAAGTCATTGCTCAAGCGCAGTACCTTGACTTGGTTTACACTCAGTCGGGTACTTTACACGAGAAGATCCCAGATCTTCCAAGTTCAAATCAAATCGTTGCTGCTCCTTCGGGATCTCATGCCGCTAATGGTATGATCGGTACAGTGAACACAAAGAGCAAGAAGAAATCTTCAAAGAATTCTTCTCCCATAATCACCCTACCTGATTCCCCGACAGGTGAGTCTTCTCCTGAACTTTCTGCTGATATTCACGCCGTAGAGACATCTACGGTCAAATCAAAAAATGGTGGAAAGAAGAAAGGAAAGAAGAAAAATAAAGCAGACAAATCTCCTAAGGAGAAATCAGAAAAGTCGGAAACCAACGACGAAAAACACAAACCTAAGTATCCTTGTCTCATATGTGAAGAAGATCATTATACCAGGGATTGCCCACATCAGGTTGAGGTTGTGAAATTAGTCAAAGGTTCCGAGACTCCTGTTGTTTTGAAAGATCCCTTTCCAAAGCAGGAGACTAAAATGATAGGTTCTTCCTCAAGTACCGGTGAGGCACCCATTTTGATGATGTCTCATGTGAGGATTCTGACTCGATCACAAGATTACAGTAGTAAGAATCCCGTTGATGGTAAGGAAGCAGAATCTTCTCACTCTAACCCATCAACTTCAGCTCCTGGTTCCGATCCACTACAGATCGAGAAACCTAACCCTGACTTAGTA
>APFE031216953.1:21285-72671 GCA_000404065.3 Pinus taeda | reverse complement strand
AAATGATTAATATTGTAGTAATATATATACTTTAATTTGTAATGTTATTATTTTTTTGGATGATACGGTTTTAAATAATTTCGTGTTTTTATTTGAATATAATTTATTAATATTGTAGTTTAAATATTTTTTTATAGTGGTTTATATATTTTTTATTATAGGAGATCGACAAAATGTTGCATTACAAAACATTAATAATATTAAAAGTATTGTTATTTCTAAGTTTAAAGAAAAAATGTGGTGTGAGAAAGATTTAGTAGCTAAAAGAAAATTAAGATATTATAAGGAGGTCATCAATCCCATTTTAGAAGATCAAAAGTATCTCTCTGTTTTAACTAGCTCAAAGAAGAAAATTAATACAACCAAGATTAGAACCACTCTCATGAGCTCGAGAGTGAAACGGGTAGTTGGGCAGTTCCTAAAACACCATGGGTGGAAAGGTTCTGCCATCTTTGCGAGAATACGAACATTGAGGATGAAAATCACTTCCTCTTAGAGTACCCTGCGTAAAACCATATTAGATCTCAGTTTCAAAATCTTTGTTGCAAGACTCACCTTTCTAGCATTTTACATTGTCAAAATACATTGAGGATGAAAATCACTTCCTCTTAGAGTACCCCGCGTAAAACCATATTAGATCTCAGTTTCAAAATCTTTGTTGCAAGACTCACTTTTCTAGCATTTTACATTGTCAAAATTACAGTGAGCTCGGGAGACTTCTCTCCAAAATTTTAAGGATAGAAATAAAATCTTAAATCAAACTACATAATTCGTTTTTTAGATCCATACACTACACTTTGGTTTCAGTGGACATTAACTATCATCATAATATTATTAAACATTATTTTAATTTAATATAATTTATTAAAATTGTAGTTGGAAATATCTTTTATAATATATTAAACATTGTATTAATGATAATAGGTTAAACTTTAAATGCAAAATAATATTGAATCACTTAATTTATTTTTAACATTTCATTTAATTATAATTTTAAAGATTGTAATTTTTCAAATATGTTTAGAATTGTAATTTTAGATTACCTTATAGTTGTTATTGTTATGTGTTTTGATAAAAATATCTTATTTTTAATACTTTGTCTATCTATTTTCATGATATGTTATATATGCGTTGTACTTTATATTTATAAATATATTTACAAGTATGGTTAAATATATTTACAAAGTTAATTTGGTGAATTCTAATTCAAATACAAATGGAGATATAATAATTATAATTATATATCATAATTAATATATATTATTTATTTTCTATTTTTTATTTTTATGTAATTTTTTTGTATTAAATACATATTAGTAAATTAAGTCTATCCATTTGTAATGCCTAGATTGTTGTAGTATATTCTGGGTTTATAGATATTATAGTGATTGATGATTTGATTTCATTACTTTCTTCTTTTCTATTAGATAATTCTTCTATTTCTTCACATCTTGCACCATGGCATAGAGCTCATTGTCATATGCAGGGTAGTTAAGAACTATCCCATGAAATACTTTAGAATGGTTGCACATAGGAATTTCTCCCTGCATCAAAACCTCTCTCTTAATGTACCCACTCGTATTTGTCTCTACTTCAAAGGGCTATTGTAAGGTCAATAATGCTAGAACAATGCTCGACTAATCTTCTTTTTTAACTTCACAAAGGCTCTCTATTGACCCTATCCTCACTAGAAACCCTTGTCATTTGCTGTTATGGCTTGGAGTGGTGTTGCTACTGCTAAAAATGAGGCTATGAGTTTCCTTCGATATTGTGCTACCCTATTGAAACTCCTGACCTCAAAAACACTAGAGGGAACTGACCACTTCATGATGGCTTCTATCTTGGCAGGATCTATATTCACCTCTCCTCCATTGATCACATACCCCAAATACACCAAAGGTTGTTGTGCAAACTCACACTTTTTGAGATTGACTAACAATTAGTGCTTCTTTAACACCTACATCATATGTGAGATGTGCTTCTCCTAAGTAGCATTGTATACCATTATATCATCCAAATAGACAATAACAAATGAATTTATAAAAGGGTGCAATATATCATTAATTAACCTCATAAATGTAGCTGGTGCATTGCATAGGCCAAATGACATGTCTAACCACGCATACAAACCTTGTCTAGTTTTGAAGGTGGTCTTCCAAGTATCTTATTCTATGACTCAAGCCCAATGATAGCCATAATTTAAGTTTAGATTGGTGAAGTATTTTTCTTATTATCACTAATCTAACAGATCATCTATCCTGGGTGAGGGAGGCATGTTCTTGAATGTTATTTTGTTTAACACCCTGTAATCTATATGCATCCGCCAAGTCCCATCCTTCTTTGACACAATGATGATGGGTGACCCACATGGTGATGTACTTTGTTAAATGACACCTTGTTCTAGTAATTATTGCAATTGTTTCTTCACCTCACTTGACTCTATAACACTACCTGTATAGTCCAATGGTTGGAAATGGGGAGTCTGGAAATAAATAGGTTTCGTGCTCCACTTCCCTCTTGGGTGGTATCCCTTTAAGCTCATAGAAGACATCCCTGTATGCTTGTAGTGACTCTTTTAGTTATTGTTCTTGATTCTTAGTACGCTCTATGAATGAATTTTCTCTAACTGGATCTTCTACACACTGATTTGCTTTTTAAAATAGTAATACATACTTCTTGCTTGAACTGACCAATGTCTTGGCTTGGTTGGCACTTACTAGAAATGTTTTCAATTGTCCCTTGTGCGCATTAATGGCGAAATATTTTCCATTCTTTATAAGGTGATACTAGTTGGCTCTCTGCATGAAGATTGCATCACACATGTACATATAGGGAATTCCAAACACCACTCCACATACATCAAGAGGAATTACATCTAGTTATGCTTCACCAATAAAATCAATATTGATAGCAAATCTAATTTTGCATTGTTTGGTTACCTTTATTTCTGCATCCTTATTTATCCCTCCCAGTGGATATGGGATTGGATTATCATGAACTTCCAATCCCAATTTGTTGACTAGATCTGCTGCAATGAGATTCACTTGCTATCTTGAGTTGAATAGAGCATCAATCTTTGTATTCTTGACATGTATCTTTATGTGGAAGATTTTGGTAATTTCCTCCTTTTCCTATTGTTGAAGGCTAATCAGATTCACCTCCTTTTGTACTAATGTACAAACTATCTCATCAACACTTGAGCTACTTTTAACCCGGTTTCTTGAATCAGTGGCCATGAGGCTCTTCTTCTTTGCAACTTTATTTTTGTTATTTGGGTTAAGCTTTAGATGCTACTTCCAAGAATTCTCCTCTATGTGACCATTAATGTTACAATGGTTGCTCATATCTTTACATTGGTGTGTTGTACTTGTCATATTTTTATCTTCCCCCCTTTCCATTTCTTATTTCCCTCCTTATAAGTGTCCTGGTGCTCCTTCTACTTCGACCCACTTGATTTATCCTTCTTTTGGCCTATTTTCCCTAGGTATTGTGCCTGTACACAAGCTTGGTCCACTGATATAAGTTTGAACAACATCACTTGCTTCCACAAATGAATATATAGACACCTTAGATACTTGAGGAGCATGTTTGGATTCTTTTGGGAGATACCTACCATTACAACCATCTTTCTAAACTCCGTGGCGTATTCTTGTACACTATGCCCCTAATTTTTCCTGAAATAGTGCCACTAGATCCACTGGTCCTCTACATACCTAATAGGGTAAAATTGTGTATTTATGAGGGAAGTTTTGAAATCCTCCCACTTATTCACTAGAGGATCTCCCTCCAACCTCAAGGTCTCCATGTGGCTTTCCCACCAAATAAGGGCACGATCCTCTAATTTCAACGAAGCAAACAAAAACTTTTGTTATTTTTGTATATGATGAACACTGATAAAAAATTATAATTGTTGCAACCAGTGAATTAGCTTTAGAGCGTTAATCTCACCTTGATACAACTTTATGTTTACATTTTCTTCCATTTTGAACTAGGACTATGAATGGTTCATGGAACTTGAGCTAGGTTGATATTTTTAGGTTCCTTCTTCAACTCTTTATCTATTTCTTCCTAATCACTTGATCTCCCCTTTGATCATTCCTTTGCGTTAGAACCCCCATCTTCCCCTAATACCCCAAGCTTATTAGTCAAGGTTGCCATGAGGAGGCTCACATTACAATTATATTTGCAACTTGTGCTTCTAAACATAAAACCCTCTCCTTTGCGGGATTAGGAGGGTTATTCAAAAATTCATCGCCCACAATTAAGGTTTTATGGATTTTTTCTTAACTGATGTAGATCCCCTATAAATCCCCACAATATACCCAGATAAACTTCTTTGATACTGTTGAAGCCTCGAAAATTGGGTCTACAACAAGGAGGATACCCACCCGGTCCAGACCCTGGTTAGCAGCTCCTTTTCCGTTTGGTATAGTGGGTCCGACTAGGGATATGGGACCAGTTTCCCAATTTATGTGTGTGTGTGTTGAGAATTGATATTCCCTTTCTAATAATTTCTAAGTAAAATACTTTTATTCTAAAT
This sequence comes from Pinus taeda, assembly GCA_000404065.3. NCBI lineage: Eukaryota > Viridiplantae > Streptophyta > Pinopsida > Pinales > Pinaceae > Pinus > Pinus taeda. Next base: position 68,131 of record APFE031216953.1, on the reverse strand, counting down.
CTAATGTAATTGTAATCTAATGAACAGAAATATCTAATTCTAAAACTAACCCGGGATTTAATCTTTCAGTTATGCGATCTAAAATGATTTCAAATGGCAATTGGTAATAAAGATCATTCAATTGCTATGAGAAAATAATTCAATAAAGATAAACCATTTCGTAAAAAAGTTAGACGAAACAGTTGTGGAAAACATACCGCATAATAAGTTACTCATATATTAAGCATAAATAAATAACTATCACCGCATAGAAGTGCCAAATGATAACTCAAGCATTCAAGTATTCATATATAAATAGTTGAACATGAATATCACCTTAACACATAAATAGAAATAGTTAAGAGATAAAAGTGCCATTTATAACTAGTTCTACTCATGAGCTTAAGCAATAATGATCTATCTCTTCTTAATCCAACATCCACTAAGAGTACAAAAGTGCAACATCAGTAGTAGGTATTAAACGTAGATATCAATAAATCTCGTTCCATTCATTCATCAAAACCTCCTCGAAGGGTGCAAAAGTGCATGTTTTGAGGACACGTTTTTGACAAATTTCAGGAACCTTCTCTAAATGCATGAGAAGGGTTTAAATACTACTAGCTAAATCTAAAAATAAGTTATTACAAAAATGTAGGATGCGGTTTAAATGACCGTCCTCATTTCAGGAAAAAATAAAGCAAAATTAAAATTAAAACTGAATCTAAAACTAAAATTGGCAACTAACTATCTATGTATCTATTCCTTATAGTCGCAAGCGTTCAACATTTGCTTGAGGAGAGTTAGCTGGCCGACTTCCGACTTTAGTTGTCCTGCAAAAACAAAATCGGCAAGTGTTGGCGCCATCTTCTTGGTAGAGTTAATGATACATTTGAGAGTCATGCACTGGCTGTGTGGTTTTACCAAGTACATCCAGTAAGAATCCTAATTTAACTTGGTTAACCTTTTGATGGACTCTGCTCTCTCTTGAGCCTTCTGTCTCCAACTTGTCTATTTGTGATGTACATTTGGTAGATATTTACATATCACTCGAGAATATCCCTGATAAATACCACTGGTTTTAGAATTCAAGTTTTGCTTTTCGCCTTTTAGCGCTTTTTCTTACAATTTCCTGGGCTTAAAAGCGACTTAGCAATTAGAGGCTTTCCTTTTCGAGGGGTTTTGCTTGGCGATGGGTGATTAGTGCTAGGCTAGGTGCTAATTGCGCATCGGAAACTACCTCCGTTTCTCGATCCGGGCTTCCCTGGTGCGATTTTCGCCTCTTGCATGTTTTCTTGATTTTGAGCTTTAAATTCTGTTTTTGTGATATCAACATTATCAAGTACCTATTTGACCATGTCCGTGTAGCGAAGAATTTTGGGCCTTGCAGCTATCCGGTGCAAGAAGGAACATGCTAGTTCTGTAATTGATGCCTTAGAAGACCCGTGTGAGCCTGCAGTGGCTGTAACCTCCATTATCCTGGGATTTTCTTCCTCGAGTAGTCTATACATGCCTTCCCAAGTAGTAATATCGACATCTTTGTTACAGGTGGTGTCTGTGTACAAGGGCGTCATCTCTTTATCTTCAGAACTCGGAGCTTTACCTTTCTTTCCCATAATATCTTGAACACTACTATGTATACTTCTCTGCTCTTTGCTCCTGCAAATTACAAATGAGGAAAGAGTAATGATAAGGAAAAGGTGACGAGAAAGCTTTAAATGCCAAAAATATATAAAATATATCACCCTACGCGAAATGGCTCTTCGATCAGATCAAAACCATACTTCATTAATGATCACCAACTAACTCATTAATTAACATTAACGCACATAACAGGGCATTGGTTTATGGAAAAAGCTTTTTCGAACAATGAGCCTTATAGATCTGCGATAAGGCGATTTTGCGATTTGCTTCGCAATATCGTAGGTCTCAATATCGCTACTTCGTTGCATGTGGCAATCATCCATTTGCGATGAGTATCTTTTAGTGAATGATTTCACAATCTTAGAATTCCGCTTGTAGGAAGGCATCCATTACCTTTTCAAAATGCGACGCTTTTTATTGAGAAAGTGGATTTATTCAAACTTATCATAAAACTTAAGTATTTTTATTTTTTTCGGGTATTCTCCCAAGTTTATGATAATAAGTTTTATTCAAAAAGGGAATGCAAGCGCTAAATTTTTTTGAATAAGGGTCCCCACTTATTTAGTATTAGTAATAAAACTAAATAAGAAGGGGGGTTATCGCTGGCCATAACAATTGGCGATTCACTTGGAAGAACCAGTTATCTCTGCTTTTCTTTTGAATTTTCTAAAACTTCCAAAACAGAAAACTTTTCCAGAAAATCAAACTTTATTATAGAAAGATAAAGCACATCATGCTTGTAGCTGTCAATGGTAGTTTGTTTCTTCTATGTTAACTTTGTTTATTTACTTCCTAGAGCTAGTCATTGTATCTACATCAACCACCACTTGGTTTATAAAGATAAAAACAAAGACTTCTCTGTAAATCAGTTTTAAATATTCTCATTTTTCGTAGGTAGAGCCTCTGCTGCCAACATGCATTTATAGCCTCGACAGGGTTACCTGTTATCCAGTAATGATCATGTATCCTATTTGGAGAAATATACGATTTTCAAAGAGAAATTCATATCCACACTTATTGCTTTCATTTTCTTTTAATCCTTAAAGAACAATGCCTTGGTTTGGTATCCAAATTATGATAGTGCCACTCACTTGATTTATAACTTTGCTGAACAAGTTAGCTTGTGATGAGACCCCTTGTCTTTTGAAAGTTAAAATCTCGAGTCATTGCCCTATTGTGGTATGTAGTTTTGGCAAAGTCAGCAAGCTATAATATCTATGATCATGATAAGTCGGTTCATGATGAGACCTCTTATTCTTTAAGTTTAAAGTGTATTGCTGGATTATTCCTTGAAAGTCGTAATTTCGTAAGTGGGAGGAAGTCATTGTTTCCTTAAGAATAGCTCTGGATGACAATGGTAGAGTTTTTTGGAAAGAGCTTTTCTACAGAGAATCTTCGTTTTGTTATTGATACTTTTCATTTGACTGATGTAAAACAAATTCCCACTAAAGATCGTTTTTTTATCAAAATTTACAAGGTTGAAACTAGTATCGTTTTCAGGCTTATAGCCTTTGACTGTATCTTTCAAAAATAATGACCAATTTTCTAAAACGATTCTATTTATACAAGAGAAAAAACAAAATCTAAAAGAAATAATTGTCTTTTTCATGAATTCCAAATGTAACCATTTACAACTGGTCTTATTATGAAAACAAAGGAAAAACTAATCTACAAAAATAGAAGAATGATCTCATATGGAAAGTATTTTTTGAGGATCTGCCCGTTAACAGGTAAAGATTCTCTTTTTCGTGTTAAATCCTGTAACATAAAAGTAGATGGACCTATGATTTCTGCAATTTGGAAAGGGCCAAGCCACATTCGTTGAAATTTCGTATGTTTGCCCTTTTCCTCATGAGCCTTGTCCCATTTTAAAACTAGATCTCCAATCAGAAAGTCCTTTCTGGATATCATGTTTGAATCAAAAGAAGCTTTTACTAATGCTTGGTGATGAGAATGAGTTATTTTGGCTTATTCTCGTTGTTCTTCTAGCTTAAGAATTTGTAGCTGCCTTAGTTGTAAGGAAGAAGTTGGTGTTTCATCAATATATTGAATTAAAGCCAAAGAGGGAATCACTCGATGAGTTGGAAGGACCACTTCTTTCCCATCAATTAAATTAAAGGGCGAAGTGCCAATAGAGTCTTTCTGCATTATTTGGTCTGCCCATAAAGCATATATTAGAGATTTGTGCCAATTCTTATGAGTTTGATCAATGGTTCGCTTAATGATTTTGATTAAGTTTTTATTCGTTGATTCAACTAACCCGTTCCCCTGTGGGTAATAATTGGTAGAGTATTTAAGTTTAAAACCTCTTTTGAGTGCAAATTCAGTCATAGCATTGCTAGAGAAATACAATGCATTATCAAACATTAAAGCAGAGGGTAAACCAAACCTGGTGATTATGAACTGATCTATGAAATCAATGATGTGTTCAGCATTAGCTGTCTTGAGAGGAACTGCTTCTACCCATTTAGTAAAATAATTTGTAGCCGTAAGGATATACTTATGTTGTTTGGAAGAGTGAGGAACGATCTCACCTATTATATCCAATCCCCATTGATCAAAAGGTTGCTGAATATTAACTGGTTGCAAAGGCAATGATGGTTTCTTTTGTCTCCCAACAGCAGTTTGACAAACTTGACATTTCCTTACGTAGCTAAGTGCATCTTTGAATAGTGTAGGCCAATAATAGCTTGCACGCAAGATTTTATGTGCAGTATCATCTCCAGCATAACGTCCACTGGCTAGTCCATCGTGAAGTTCCTGTAATACCTTTTCAACTTCAGATTTCTCTAGACATCTAAGGAGAACAAAATCATAACTTATCCTAAAAAGTACATCTTTTACGAGCTGATATTTCTTTGCCTTCAACCTTAGGGCTCTTTTCTTTGTATAACCGAGGTTTGAAGGAGCATATCCATTCTTTAGATAAAATATGATATCAACGTATAATGATTCAACATCGTTTAGGCTTAGCTCATATGTTTTTATTTCTGTAGATGGAATTTCGGAAATAAGCGATGCTCCAACCATCATTTTGCAAAAGTCTTGAACTTTTACAATATTTGCTGGTTTAATTTCAATGTCATATTCTTGTAAGGTAGTAACCCAATTGGCTCTTTTCTCACCCACATCTTTCTATACCAAGAGATTTCTTACCATTGGAAACAACACTATGATTTTTGTATGGGTTTTAAGGAGAAAGGGTCTGAAATGTTTGATCGCTTTGAAAACAGCATAAGCTTGTTTCTCGACGTCTGAATAATTTAATTCAACCCCTTGTAGATTTGAACTGAAAAAGGCAATTGGGGCCTCTGCCTTTTCTTGAATTTCTTGAGTGAGTATCACAACATATGATCTATCAGAGGCAAATGTATATAAAATGAAAGGATCGGAAAAATTTGGAGTTCCTAAAGATGGAGCGTTAACAATTGCTTATTTAATCAGATTGAATGTTTCATATTCGTTTTGGCCCCATTTGAAGATTGAGTTCTTTTTAATCATTTTTTGTAAGGGAGATACGATTCTTGAAAAATTTGGAACAAATCTCTTTACAAAATTAATCTGGCCAAGGAAAGATTGCATAGCTTTCTTGTTGTGAGGCAAAGGTATTTCAGAAATCTCTTTGATTATGTCGGGATAAATATGGATTCCATATTTTGACACTATAAGTCCTTCACTTAATGCAAAAAAGGACTTTTTTGGATTAAGTGAAAATCCATACCTTTGGCAACATTGGAAGATCTGTTTTAAATCCTTGAGATGATTACCTCGTTTTTTGGAATATACAGTTATATCATCCAAGTAGATTACTACTGATTTGTTTACTAATCCCTTAAATGTGATGTTCATGGCCCTTTGAAAAGTGGCCCCAACGTTGATCAGACCGAAAGGCATCTTTTGATATGCATAGGTACCCCATTTGGTTCTGAACGTGGTATTTAATTGATCGTTGGGATGGACCAAAACTTGGTTGTAGCTAGAGAAACCATCCAAAAAGGACATTAATTTTGATCCTGCAACTGCCTGTAATATTTGCTCCATAGGAGACAAAGGAAAATTATCCATTTGTCAGGCTTTGTTAAGATTTCGAAAGTCAATGCAAATTCTAATGTCTCCATTTTTATTTCTAACGGGAACCATATTGGAAACCCATTTAGAATGTCGAACGGGAAAAATGATTTTGGTTTTCAATAACTTATTGAGTTCATATTTGATCTGGTTTTCTAAATTAGGATGGATCTTTCTCAGCTTTTGTTGGACAGGTTTTTCATCATTTATCATTGGGATAGTATGTTGGATGATAGAAGTGTCGTAAGTCTTAAGTTCATCGTATTTCTAGACAAAGACACTTTTGTATTATTTCAGGAGACGAACATACGCTAATCTTTCTTCAGGGGCTAGGCCAAGACCTAGATTGATATTCTGCGGCTTGGTATCAGATCATAGATTTACTAATTCATAGTTCAGAGTTGAACTTTGAAGTTTTGAATTGGTAGATATTTTGAATCGATCTTTCAAATCATATAGATCTTCTAATTTGACTGCTGACTTTGGCACAACATTATTAGTGCTATATTATTGCAATTGTTTGTCATGTTGGTCCTCACCTATTATCTGATTAGTGTAAGATCCTTCAGATGTGAGGAAGCTTACAATATTAGGATCATCGTTGAAAAATTATCCAATTGGTAATGTTATCAGGAATCAAGGGTCTAAAGATTAATTCGACTGAAAATCTATCAGGGCTATAGTCTTATGAGGGAATGAGCTTGGAAGCTACATTTGCCAAGAGGTCAGCACTAGCATTCTGGAGTCTGAGAATTGATGGAATATTGAATGCTATAAAATGTTCAGCCAGATCTTGTACTAAGATTGATAATGCTTTAAATGACCTGACACACAATGTATAGTATTTCAAACCTGTCTGATAACAATTTCAAAATCTCTGAAGACTTGTAGATATTTTATATCTAATCCGATTGCTTTGTCTAATCCTTGGACTAAAGCCTCGTATTCTGCAGCATTATTGGTGCAATCGAACTCGAGTCTACAAGTTAGCATAGTTTTGTTTCCCTCTGGACTGATTAATACGCATCCTACTCTTGCTCCCTCGTTAGACTTAGAACTGTCAAAAAATAACTTCCAAAATAAAGATTTATTTATAGGACTATCTACGAAATTAATACATTTAAAACTATCTGTTTGAGAAAAAATTTCTACTTGAGATAAAACAGAATGTTCTAAGTAAGGTGAAGTAAGAGCATTAAAATTTCCTAAGAAAGAATCAATAGAATAGTTACCAATTATATTGTTTCTGTATGCTACCGGTTCATTTTCTCCTTCCAATTCTGTTACTATATATTTCTGATGTCTTTCTTGTTCGACCTTTATTTGATTTGGTTTACCATTGTAAGGGAGCCACATATGCGACCAATTGGTTGCAAAGTATCCTTGAAGTTTTAAATCTCTGATAAGAATTAAGGCATAAAATTCTGGAATATCTGCAACTAAAAAGTCGATAACTTGACATACCTTTGGATTAGATGACAACCTTATGGTAACCTGATTTAGTTCACCGATCACTTCAACCTACGATCGATCCAGCTGAACTATGCGTACAATAGATTTTTTAGGTTGAACGTTCAACTTTGCACATATTGACTTAGGTAAGATATTAGATGAAGTTCCTGAATCAACTAAAAATTTGTGCAAATTTTTGTTGAAAACTTCATAAGTAAGAAGAAATGTGGGAGTATGAGATCTTGACCTTCCTCCAATTAAAGCGATATCATTTGGATCAACTTTATTAGTCACATTAGTTGGAGGTCTTCCCATCTCATGAGAAGCTTGCGAGATTACAACAACGGATAAAGGTGTAACTGGTACTGCTTATAATTCTTTCAAAAGAATCTTTTGCTGATGTTTTAACTTGCTCAACTCATAAAAAGTAAAGTTAGCCCTAGTCTTCTTCATGTATTCTATAATATTATACTCCATTTCATCAGAAACAATCAACGTTTTAGATTGAGTTGGTCAATCTGTTTGGACTGGGTTTGTTTGAGTCGCTTTAGGTGTTTTCTTCTTCCTTGCGACTTTGTCCTTGGGCGTTGAGCTTGCGCTCTTTGGCTTAGGAGTAGGTTGAGGAGTATCGAGTTGATTTCTACTTCTAGTACTGACCAACGATGCCTCTTGATCCTCTTCATCTGGGAGAATGAAATCCCACATACCTTGTACTTCTATAGCTTCTTCTTCATCAGTAAGCTCTTCGTTGGAAATTTCCTCTTCTTCTTCTTCTGATTCAGCATTTGTAATAGCATTGGGAGGCTCTGAATCAGTCGAAGGATTTATTCTATAAGGCTTGTATGGTTTTTTAGAAGAAGTTTCTGCTACTTGTTTTTTTATATCAACCATTTCGTTAGACATGGTTTTCAATAATTTCTGCAATCCTTCTAAATCAAATGGGTCTTTTGATTTTTTCTTTGGATCTTCCTTAAAAGTAACCTTCTTAGATTTTCGTTCCTCAACGACATTTTTATTTTCTAAGGCTATGATACGTTTCTCTACCACTATTGCTTCCTTCATATTGTCAGCTAAAGTTGTTTTGTTAGCCCTATCGACGAAGATTTCTATGTTTGATGGTAGAGTCGATATGTACCATTCACTTCGAACTTCTTCGCTAGGCTTGGAAGCGGTAGGAATTTTATTCAACAGTTTATTGAAACGTGAGTCGAAATCTTTGATAGTTTCTTTTGACTCAGCCCTAAGGTTAGACAGGTCGTTGATTAGTGTCGCAGTAGACCTGTCATCACCGAACTTAGTTAGGATTTGTTCTTGGAAAATATCCCAACTAGTGATAGATCCAGATGGTAATGAAAAATACCATGATCCGGCTACTCCTTGCAAAATGTAAGGAAAGAGTCGAACAACAACGTCTTCATTAGTAACCCCATTGAGATTTATAGATAACATAAAGTTATTTATATGTTCTTCCGCTAGCATGCCTGTTTTAGGATTAAACTTAGGCAACCATTTTTCAGGATGGGTCGGTATTTGACTCAAGGGAGCAGGCATTAAAACTGCCCCTGGGTTATTCCATGGAGATTCGGCCATCGTTGAACTACTAACAGAGGAAAGTGCAGAAGATGATCCCTGCGATTGGGAAGAAGAGGATATTACAGTTCTAGATGATTGAGAAGGGGATGTGGAAGTCCCAGTGGATTGGTGGACTTCACGGTGGAGAGGTGGATGGTTGACTTCGCAGTGGAGGGGTTGAGATGGATGATGATGAGGAAAGAGTCTCACTATTAGACCCTTTAGGTGATTTCCTTGCTCTCTTCCTTGTAGGTAGAGGTAACTCAGTTGGTTCAATACCAAACTTTTCGCTCTTCAATATTGTAATAGGGTGAGCAGGGTTATATTGTGAAGTCACACTACCTTGAGAAATTTCAGATCTTTGAGGTGATATAAAAAATCGCTGAAGTTTATGGATCAAAGATTCAACATCAGGAGGTTCAATAGTAGATTTCTCTGAAATGTCAGGGTTTATGGCAGTGGTTTTTGTTTTTTCGACTTCTTGCTCAAGATTTAAAGATTCTAAATGTGATGGAGAAGTCAGGGAGATGGTGAGGGCGATTTAATCTCAGAATGGTATCTAGATTTAGACTTACTTGCCATTCACAGTTCGAGGCCCTCCTTCTAGCGCTAAATATATTGAAGCCCTGAAAATCGGGTCTACAATAAGGGGGATACCCACCCGGCCCGGACCTTGGTTAGCAGCTCCTTTTCCGTTTGGTATAGTGGGTTCGATTGGGGATATGGGACTAGTTTCCCAATTTATGTGTGTGTGTGTTGAGAATTGATATTTCCTTTCTAATAATTTCTAAGTAAAATACTTTTATTCTAAATCTAATGTAATTGTAATCTAATGAACATAAATATCTAATTCTAAAACTAACTCGGGATTTAATCTTTCAGTTATGCGATCTAAAATGATTTTAAATGACAATTGGTAATAAAGATCATTCAATTGCTATGAGAAAATAATTCAATAAAGATAAACCATTTCGTATAAAAAGTTAGACGAAACAGTTGTGGAAAACATATCGCATAATAAGTTACTCATATATTAAACATAAATAAATAGCTATCACTATATAGAAGTGCCAAATGATAACTCAAGCATTCAAGCATTCATATATAAATAACTGAACATGAATATCACCTTAACACATAAGCAGAAATAGTTAAGAGATAAAAGTACCATTTATGACTAGTTCTATTCATGAGCTTTAACAATAATGATCTATCTCTTCTTAATCCAACATCCACTAAGAGTACAAAAGTGCAACATCAGTAGTAGATATTAAACGCAGATATCAATAAATCTTGTTCCATTCATTCATCGAAACCTCCTCGGAGGGTGCAAAAGTGCATGTTCTGAGGACAAGTTTTTGACAAATTTTAAGACCCTTCTCTAAATGCATGAGAAGGGTTTAAATACTACTAGCTAAATCTAAAAATAATTTATTACAAAAATGTAGGATGCGGTTTAAATGACCGTCCTCATTTTAGGCAAAAATAAAGAAAAATTAAAACTAAAACTGAATCTAAAACTAAAACTGGTAACTAACTATCTATGTATCTGTTCCTTATAGTCGCAAGCGTTCAACATTTGCTTGAGGAGAGTTGGCTGGCCAACTTCTGACTTTAGCTGTCCTGCGAAAACGGAATGGGCAAGTATTGGCGCCATCTTCTCGGTAGAGTTAATGATACATTTGAGATTCATGCACTAGCTGTGTGGTTTTACCAAGTACGTCCAGTAAGAATCCCAATTTAACTTGGTTAACCTTTTGATGGACTCTGCTCTCTCTTGAGTCTTCTATCTCCAACTTGTCTATTTGTGATGTACATTTGGTAGATATTTACATATCACTTGAGAATATCCCCAATAAATACCACTGGTTTTAGAATTCAAGTTTTGCTTTTCGCCTTTTAGCACTTTTTCTTACAATTTCCTGGGCTTACAGGAGGCTGAGCGATTAGAGGCTTTCATTTTCGAGGGGTTTTCCTTGGCGATGCACGACTAGCGCCTAGGAAACTGCCTCCATTTCTCGATCCGGGCTTCCTTGGTGCAATTTTCGCCTCTTGCATGCTTTTTGTTAGAGGATATAAAGCTTAAATTTTGTGAAAATAACGACTCCGTGAATTCTAGGTTCTGAGCTTTAAATTCTCTTTTTGTGATATCAGCATTATCCAGTACCTATTTGACCATGTTCATGTATGGAAGAATTTTGTGCCTTGTAGCTATCCGGTGCAAGAACGAACATGCTAGTTCTGTAATTGATGCCTTAGAAGACCCATGTGAGCTTGCAGTGGCTGTAACCTCCATTATCCTGGGATTTTCTTCCTCGAGTAGACTGTACATGCCTTCCCAAGTAGTAATATCGGCATCTTTGTTACAGGTGGTGTCCGTGTACAAGGGCGTCATCTCTTTATCTTCAGAACTCAGAGCTTTACCTTTCTTTCCCATAATATCCTGAACACTGTTATGTATACTTCTCTGCTCTTCGCTCCTACAATTTACAAATGAGGCAAGAGTAATGATAAGGAAAAGGTGACGAGAAAGCTTTAAATGCTGAAAATATATAAAATATATCACCCTACGCGAAATGGCTCTTTGATCAGATCAAAACCATACTTCATTAATGATCACCAACTAACTCATTAATTAACATTAACGCGCATAACTGGGCATCGGTTTATGGAAAAAGATTTTTCGAACAATGAGCCTTGTAGATCTGCGATAAGGTGATTTTGCAATTTGCTTCGCAATATCACAGATCACAATATCGCTACTTTGTTGCATGTGGCAATCATCCATTAACATGTTTTTTGCAAAATGCAATTTGTGAGACTCGTTATCACATATCGACGGTTTGAGGCATTTCACCTTAAGTGATTTTTGAGGCATGCGATGCAATGAGTATCTTTTAGTGCGTGATTTCGCATCTCGATTTCGCAATCTTAGAATTCCGCTTGTAGGAAGGCATCCATTACCTTTTTGCGATGCGACACTTTTTATTGAGAAAGTGGATTTATTCGAACTTATCATAAAACTTAAGTCTTTTTAGTTTTTTCAGGTATTATCCTAAGTTTATGATAGTAAGTTTTATTCAAAAAGGGAATACAAGTGGTAAATTTTATTGAATAAGGGTATCCACTTATTTAGTATTAGTAATAAAACTAAATAAGAAGGGGGGTTGTTGCTGGCCACAACAGATACCAATATGATCTATAAATTATCGTGGATATTACACTTGAATATTTGTTACAATAGATCTACTAAAATAGATTAGGAAATATGAAATCTACACTATGAGAGTTTATTTCCCCTTAGATTTATGGATTTGTTAATTATTGTTTATTGTGTATGCATGCAAATTATAATTATGCAGAAATAGAGAGAAACAAAATAAAAACTCACAAACCACAATTGACACAATATATATCCTGGGAAAGCCTTTTGATAGAAAACCGAGTTGGAAGGTGAGATTTCTCTTCTGTCTTTCTTTGAATGAAAAATGAATTCAAGTACAAAGAAGTGAGATCTATGGCTAGTGGGCTACAATAGTATAGTGCACAAAGCCTCTCTATTTGCTCTCTTCCTATCCTCTCTTGGCTATGCTGCTCATCTATGGAACAAAATGCACAACAACAAAATAGAACCCCTTTTCCTCTTATTGGTTCGGTTATAACACAACCAGATAACCTACTAGTGGTTAGGTTTTACTCCTTCAACTATTAACTAGAGTTACAACATTGACTCTTTAAGAATCCTATTCATCATGATCATGTGGCTAGCCCATTTTCCATGAATAATGGGGGCTGACATGGTATCCTTTTGAATTATGGTGGTCAAAACAGGAAGGTCGACTTTTGAGTGACACAACTTTTGCATATAGATTTTGATTGAGAGAATTCTTATGTCGTTGGAAAGGTCTTTGTGCGTAGAATAAGAAAAAAGGGTGTCGCGCATAAGCGGAAGAGTCCCCTTCCTCCCCTCAAAAGACGTCGTTTGACGCCTCAAACTTCTCTTGGAAGGTTTCAAACCCCAATCTTGAAAACATCCAAATTGATGAAAAAAATATAATGATCTAATTCAAAGCATAATTACTTCTCAATATCTTGAAATTTGTATTTATTGCATTATATCTCATCTTTTAATTCTTTGAATTGTGTGATCAACTCTTAATTAAATTTTTTAAAGTAAGAATTATTTTTCTAATTCTTTGAATTGTGTGATCAACTCTTAATTAAATTTTTTAAAGTAAGAATTATTTTTCTTTGTTAAATCATTAAAATATTCCTTGATATTATTTGGAAGTTGTAATTTTTTATCATTCTACTCTGTGTTACTTATTTTATTAATTTTATTTATTTATTAAACAAATTAGATTATTTTATTCTCTAAGTTATTTTGTCAATTATTTTCAAAATATATTCTAAATTCAATTTTTAAATATTCTTCATAATAATAAATACATGGTATGTTAGTGGCTTCAATAATTTTATTTTTTTATTATATTTTTGTATACTTAAGTAAATGTTGTTCTTCACATGCATATTTTAGCTTTTTAATATGATGCCCTGTGACTTTTTAATGAACACCTTCAACAACACTTTTTCTTTATTATACTTGCTGATTACAGGATTGTTTTCAGTTTTTCATGGACTTGCTATTAGTTTTGCTTTGACTAAGTGTAATGATGGCAAGAATTGGCTTTTATGTACTCTATTATTAATGACTACGTACTATATCACTAATTACTATATACGATAAATATAAATAATCTGAAAAATAACATTATATATTAATTACCATGTACCATAAACACAAATAGTTTGTAATTAAATTCAAAAATTCCATTTTCTCATTGGTGTAAAGTATTGAATAGACCATTTTTATGGGTTTTATTTTTTAATTTACAAAAAATAAATTAAAAAGTATAAATTTGAAAAAATACTTAAAAATAACATGTTTACAGTTTGTACAACTTTCATTATATCAATCTATACTCTAATGATATGACATGTGTACTATAATATGAACATTAGATAAAAAAATTATGCTTCAAGATTAAATAAATAATTATTCACTTGTTATCATTCTCTTTAATGTCAATTATATATATAACCTTTATCTACAAAAATGTTTAATTATATTCAAAAAATTAATAACAAAAGGTTAAACAAATATTCATATATCTTTATCTACAAAAAAAATGTTTAACTATATTGAAAAAATTAATAAAAAAAGGTTAAACAAATATTCATATAACTCATTTTACAGTTTTATTATTGTTTGAAGTACATATAACACATTATAACATTAAAATATTTTATTAAACTAAGCCGTAGGGAACGCTAGCTATACAACCTTGTTTGTTTATAAAGCTATGATTTTTTTCACCCCATTACTTTAAATAGTAATTTAATATTTAGACAATATTTTACTTTATTTTAATTAAACGTTTTACCTTTATTCACAATTTTTTTTAAACAATACATTTTATTTTGAAATCTAATTAATATATCTTCAATTATAACTTGTCTCAATATCTCAAATAATAATTTATTTAATTTTTCTTTTTAATGTTTTTTTGATATAGTTATAGTATGGTCCACATTAATTTTTTTGAATCTATATTAAAGTATATTAAAGAATTTTAAGTTATATTTAACTTTTTTTTTCGTAAAAACCACTCTAACAACAATTTGAGTAAACTTCATGATCACTTCACATCCATTATAACAAGGATGAATTCATACATCTTCTAGAGAAATACTTGTTATAATGGATAACAAGGATGAACTCATACATCCTCGAATAATTATTATCAATAGTTATTTTATATAAATACATGTAGAGGGTGATGAGTGATTTTTTATGAATGACATGACTTATTATTATTATATATTAATAATTACATTACATAATAATTGTCTTACGATTATTATTATATGATAATAATATTAGGTATAGTAGATGAGAGTTTCAATTAGAGAGTTAGAGAAATAAGGTTTATGCATGGAAGATTTGAGATCAGGATTATCATAGAGTTGATATTTTTGAAGGGGACTTAATCGAAGGAATGTAGGAATGGGTGAAGTCAAGCTTATGCAATTAAACTATTGTCAATTGTGGAGAATGGGGTTGATTTTAAGCCTAAGATGATACTCCAACTTGAGGGTTAAAAAAAGGATGCCGACATGGAACATCAAATTAATTAGCCACATAGATATCTTTCGCAATTTGTGCCACAAAAGATGAGGGTGCCACTGGTCTCATCTTCTTTTTGACAGTTTAATATTTTCCCTCTTTCTCTTCTAGACTGTAGCAAGTTTTGATTTCAAACAATCCTTACCAAATTTCCGATATCTATGACATATTTTTCATTTAAATGGACGATGCTCATATTCTAGCTTCTAAAGGTGGCTCTAGTTGTCGAGAGAAAGCTTGATCAATTCAAGTAGCCCTTTATCCAATTCAACCTCAACACATATTTGGATAGAGGAAAACATGCTATTTTTTGGCTCTAATTCATGAATATAAGTTCCAATGTTGTTTCCTATGCATATGAGAAAATTGTCATTATGATAGTTCAAAAACAAGATGTGGTAGATGGACCCAAAGTGACATTTTAGAAGATACACCAAAATTTGGGTCAAAATCAAGGGTTCATTTATTGAGATACATTCCTTTTTTGTCCACTAAGTAACAATCATTCTTGAAATCAAATTACCTCCTCCTTGAGGTTGAAGACCCTCAACCATACAAAAGCTATGAGAGTTTTCCTTTTATCAATGCCATCAAATTCTTCTACTTCCTTGTATCCATTGATATTGGGGAAGGCCACAATTTAGTGAATTTCCTTATCATTCTTGTTTCTTCTTGCACAAGAGATTTATGTCGAGGATTTGTCTTCGGTAGGATGACTTTTGGAAAATGGATTCACTCACTGAATTAACTAAAGAGCTTATTAGGGTGTGGGACATCAAAACCTTAGTAGAGGATTGAGAGAGGCTCTCTTTTGGATCCAAGTTTGGGAGGTCCATTGAAAGCGCTAAGACTAGAAGAGGTAGAGTGATTTGGCTATTGTTTGAGAAATGACAGCACCTTTTTGGTATTTTAAGAATAATTTTGTAATTCATTTTGTTCAATATTACAAAGAAAATTTGTATTGTGTTTTCATTTTCTTTAAGGTACATAATTAACCTATTTAAATTAAATTTACCTCCACAATGTGATATAAAAGTCTCTATTGAATTACAATTAATAATTGAAACTCTTTACATAGTTTGGAAAGTTCATATTTAACTTATAATGTACACCCAAATCTTGTTTTGTCATGCATTCATAAGAAGAATGGACAACTCTGCCACAATAATGGGACCGTGCTGTTCTTGTTCTTGCTGCCGAAGACTTATACTTGATTCTCTATCATGGTCATCGTCTCGGTCTCTGCTTGTTGGTCTCTACTGGTTGGGGCACATTCATGCTTTTCGTATATTTTGCAGATTCTTCTGTCTCATCCGGTGAAAGAAGAGTTGGTGTAAACTCTTCCCAAAAAAAAATCTGAGCTGTAGCCCACTCATTTTTTATACAATTTAAGGTCTCCACAAAATTTTGGCAATAATGGTAACATTGGATCCCTGTGGAAAAGTCTCTTTAATATTCCACTTTTTGAGTTACACATTTCCAGTATTTTGAACCAATTTTCTGTGCTCTCGTAGTGGAGTCCTCAATGTTTGTTGGGAGTAGTTGGAAAACGGTGGACAACATCTTCAGGGTCAGTTGTACGAACGCGGGCATATGCTTTCCAAATCTTTTGTTTCACGCACGCCTGATCATGTCTTGTGTGTACGATGTCCTCCCTCCCTGGCCTGATGGCAATCCACATGGCTGTGTATTATTGTAAATATATACGTATTGAGTCAATGATTTCCTTTTGGTTATAAAAAATTACTTAATTTTTATTCAGAATGAAAAGGTAGTGAATCAATCAGTAGCTTATCATTAGCTACAGCTCATTTCTATCTAATTTTTATGCAAAGATTTGGTTAAATGATGGTGGGAAATAACTATGGTAAATATATTATTTATATGAGTGTGAACTATTTTCGAAGAAATTATTTTTGAATTGTTTTCCTATAAAAGTTAAGAATAATCCTTACACAAATATGTCAAATTCATGTATGAAAATTGCAACCATATACATAAATTATGACCATATATATAGTTTATTTAATATTAAAAAATATAATGAAAAATAATACTTTGTATTTTACACTCTAAAAAAATTACACTTGAAAATTTTGATTTTTTAGGTTCATGTTTTTAGATATTTGATAAAAAGATAGATCTATGTTATTTTCTTTGATCTTCCTCTATGTGTGATAGATCTCAACTTTGTTTACACATACCATGTGTTAATTCCTTATTAACTATAAATTTGTTTTTACATTTTTTTTATTTTGAGCCATACACTCCAAAAATGTTTTAAGCATAAATTTTTTTAAATTGTTTTATATAAATACATAGTTGACATTGAAATATTTTACTTAACATGATTATTGAAATATTTTTTTTTCTTATTAGTATAGTTAAGTAGACGCATTTTTCTATTGGATAATTTTTCTTTCTATATATATATATATATACTCTTTAGATATCAATTTAAACCTAAATTATTAAAATTGACGATGGGATTTAAAATATTTTTTCTATGGTCATATTATATTTTTAACGGCTTGTTACTTTACCATTATGGTTGAATTGTTTGATCGGATTTCACATCTCTTAGTTATTAATATTTGTTTGTTATTAATATTTGGTGTTTTGACATTGATAGATTTTTTTGATATATATATAAATATATATTTATATATATATATATAATATATTTTAAATTTAAGTAATATAAATATTATTTTATTTATTTTAATAAAATTCCATGGGATGTTATATTAAAATATAAAAGGCATGCCTGAACAACATAATTTGTTTTTATATATTTAGAATTGGTATTTTCGCAACAATTTTATTGTACCCAAGGGTGCAATGTGGGATATGTGACCCTCTCCCTGCTTATTGTACCCAGAGGTACATTGTAGGATATGTGACCATGTCCATGCTTATTGTACCCATCGGTGCATTATGGTGCAATGTGGGATATGTGACCCTCTCCCTGCTTATTGTACCCAGAGGTACATTGTAGGATATGTGACCATGTCCATGCTTATTGTACCCATCGGTGCATTATGGTGCATTGTGGGATATGTGACCTTGTCTAGGCTCAATGTGGGATATGGGACCTTGTCCATGCTCAACGTAGACAAGTAGGTGAAAGTGCTGAGAAGATTTTAGATATCAAAACTACATGATTTTATATAAATTAATATTGGATTTTTTTCTTTTTTTATAAAGACAAGTTAGTGAAGAAAAAACAAAATATAAATATATAAGTATACAAAATACCAGAGATCTTAATCACTTGTATTACTCACCTACCTGTTAGCATTAAATAAGTTTGATCTAATTGCTTCTAGCATTAATGAAGTGGATTTATTCGATCTGTCTGTATGACACATTGCTACTTTGCACAACCGAAGTCTATATTCGTGACAACAACAACGAAATTTAATTCTCACAAACAATTGGAGTAAAATAATATGATATGGGAGCGGAAGAAGAAGGCGAGCCTGAAATAGGAGCTGGCAGAAATAGAAAAATCCCTAAAGCCACTACATAATTTAATGGCCACACACTCCCCGTTCACTGAAGTAAGGAAACAGATCCATGCTCTTGAATTGAAAATGAAGAAGATTCTCCAGATTAAGGAGATCACATGGCATTTAAAGAGCAGAGCTACTTGGATCTGCGAAGGGGACAAAAACACTAAGTTTTTCCACCAATACGCCAATCATAGAAGGAAACTGAATACCATTTGGGAGATAGCCGATGGCGCTAGGAACTGTTACAACAAACAATCGGAAATCTCTGCGCTTGTAGCCACACATTTTGAACAAGCATACAAAAGAATGGATTTGGAGGGAATGGAATCACAGGTTTGGGCGGTAAGTGAATACCCATCAATGTTTGATGAGGAGGAGAATCTAGAGCTATTTAAGTCAGTCACGGTAGAGGAAATGATCCGAGCCATAAAATCGATGAAGGGAGACAAAAGCCCGGGCTCGGACAACTGGACAATTTAATTCTTTGTCCACTTCCTTGACATCTTTCAGGAGGATCTTCTAAAAATGGTTGGAGAATCTAGAATTACGGGAACTATACATCCTCATTTAAATTCTACCTAAATTACTCTTATATTGAAGAAGACAAGGGCAACCACCTTTGTCGATTATCACCTAATTTCTCTTTGCAATCTTACTTATAAGATTATATCCAAGATAATTGCCACCAAGATCAAGGCTTCATTATCGAAATGCAATGGCAGTTGCTCAAGAATGCATGCACACTATCAAGACAAAAAAGATTAATGCAATAGTTATGAAGGTGGACCTAAAAAAGGCATACGACTGTTTAGATTGGGGTTATCTAAGAATGGTTCTTCATAAAATCAGCACAAGAACAAATGTGGTAGAATGGATAATGGGACATGTTACAATAGTTCAGTATACTTTGGTAATAAACGGGTACCCATCTAGGTTCTTTGGAGCAGGAAAGGGACTTAGACAGGGATGCTCTTTGCCCCCCCTCCTGTTCATTCTGGCTATGGATGGCCTAAGCCTACATATCAAAAAAGTAGTGACTACATGATAGTTTGAAGCGTTAAAAATTAGTTGTCAAATTTCTATCTCACGCAGCTTCTTTGTTGATGATATCTTGTTGATGGGTATGGTCAACAGACTCAAATGGCTCGCTTTTTCCAAAATTTTCAAGAATTTCAGAAGAGTCAGTGGCCTCATTTTGAATGATCTCAAATCAACCATTGTATATGGTTCCTACAACCTAGATGATATCATCTATATTCAAAGGAATTTTTGGGTGAAAGCGAATCATTTGTACACAGGAATGAAATATTTGGGATATCACCTAAAGCCTAGGAACTATAAAAATGTAGATTGGATGTGGCTCGTGGATAGATTCCATACGAGAATTAAGGGATGGGAACATCGATGCTTGTCGATGGGATGCCATATCACCCTTTCTCAGTCAATGCTCACATAATTGGGGGTATATTGGGCTCACCTGTTCGAAATCCCTCAACTAATTGTAAAATCTCTCAACCGTATAATGGAAAAAATTATTTGGTCGAGGGCAAGAAAAAGTTTCAAATATCGTCTAGTCAAAATGGATAAGATCGCTAGACCAAAGAAACTAGGAGGATGGGGTATTATAAATGTCAAAGTATTTGGTTGGGCGCCGCTACTAAAATCATTGTGGCGGGGAATTTGTAGTAATGGCATATGGGGTAAGTTGATTCGTTTCAAATACCTTGAGAATAAGGACTTCACCTATTGGATGACGCTGTCTTCAATTGGGAAAAAAAACGGATCCAAGATATGGCGCAACTTCAATAAGGTGAAAGGCATTTTGTTTCAGAACATCACATGGCTGTTCGGCACAGGAAACAAGATTATATTGGGCAAAGACCGTATTTTAGTTACCAATGCGGATCCCCTTGGCTCAACAAAACTAATTAAATGCCTAAATAGAAGAGGCATCTTTGGTTGGAACTAGGTTATCCATGAGCGGATCAGAAATATTCCAATTTGGAAGGATCCCAACCAACTGAATCTCATAGGGAAATATGAACTAGAATGGGTCCAAATCATAAAAATTTTAAAAGGCACTAGAGTGTGTTATGATAGCAAGGGAGACCGAATTACTTGGATGGGAAAAAAGAAGAAATTCGAAGAGATTGAAGTAGTGGATTTCTATTTCAATATATGCATGAAGGAACTACAAATTTCTAACAGATGTTGGTTCTATAAGTTCTGGAAAAAACACATCCCTCTAAATATTATCATTTGCCTATGGTTGACATGGCAGAATAAGAACCTTACTTGGGAAAATTTATAGAAGAATAATAAACATGGACTTGGGATCTGTTACCTATGTAGGAAGGAAGGAAAGGATAATAGCCATTTATTTTTACATCGTCCAAGTTCTGTTAGCATTTGGAAGCACTTCACTACCAACATGAAGATACCATATGCTCATTTTAATACCATAGACGATTGCTTAAAATGGTGGAGTACACAATGCACTAGTTGGAGGATGCTCTCAATTGCTGTCTTCTAGGAAATTTGGAAAGGGCGCAATCACCTGATCTTTGGAACAAAAAGGTGGAGAGAAGACATGATTTGTGATTAAATAGAACGATGGACCAAATTTGTTCAGGGGTATAGTACCTTGCAAAAGGAAAAGGAAGATAAAGGGATGGATCCGGGTATCATATACCCAACGTGGTTTTTTGATGGGGCATCTCAAGGAGGGAGATGTGGATGCGAAATTTGGATAAAGGTTTATGAAGATCAAGAATTCTCGTTACACTATTATGCGAGAGAGGGATCAAGTATGAAAGCATAAGCTATTGCCTTGTGGGGGCTATTATGGATTACTAAATTCTTGGACATACCACAAATACAAATCTATGGAGATTCCAGATGTATTATAGACCACATTTTGGGAAGGAATAATATTCAACAAAACACCCTCCAAGGCTGGTTAAACCAAACACAAAGCATATGGATCACACTCCAATAGTCTACCATACAACACATCAGCGGAGCCTACAAAAAAACGCAGATGGAATGTCAAAAAAAGGGGCTAATGGATACACAAGAGGGTATGCACATTCAGATAAAAACGGGGACAAGAATGATAGATGCAGGAAGCATCAACATGCCTAGATAATGCATTTCACACCTTGTCAACCCAGCTATGCCACTTCATAGATAAGTATTTTTTAACAACTTTTTGAATTACTTTTCGTATATGTTTTGTATATGGTCTTTGTAGTAAAAAGACATTTAGTAGACTACTGTATATGGAAATATTTCTAAAAAAATGCTTGTATTTTTGCATTTCTGGTTCATTATGTGACTTAAAAGAATAGAAAAATATTTAGAAAACAATTGAAACTGTTATTTATAGCATATAATAAGTTTCTTGATCAGTCAGAGATTGATTGTTCAATCATGCTAATAATACTATTATATAATCAAATATATACACTATTTTAATTAATATTATATAATCAATATATAACATTTTATATAATAAAAACAAACGATTTTTTCTTACTTAAAAAAAACAAAATTAAACGATAGTCGAAATTCCATGTAAATAAACTTGCTTGATTTCTGCATCCGACGGAGCAGTACAATACCATTGGTGGATAGTCGAATTTCCATGTACATAAACTTGCTTGATTTCTGCATCCCGACGGAGCAGTACAATAACATTGGTGGATGATGATGGGATTTGTGACTTTGTACAGTTTAATTTCACATTCACGTGACTAATATATTGGGCATAACAACCAGAACACAGTGTAACAATAAAATCAAGACTTAGGTTGACTCATTGATGAGGCACACTCTTGGATCCAAGTTTAGTACGTTTTGTTGAAAATGGTTAAGATTCAGAGGGATTTTAGAGGGATTTTTGGAGGTTTTTTGGAATTTGATCTCACAATAAATGTTCTTAGTTTCTATTTTTAGCTTCTTTTTTTTCTCATGTTTCTTTTGGTCTTTTCTAACACCTTGTTTAACAACAGAGTTGATGAGAATTATTCCTTTACTAAGAAATAAGAAATTTGGCTCTCCAAGAAATATTGGCCCCCATGGACCCTTTTTGTTGCTTATTATAAGTGGTATTAAACTCTTCAATATAGTATTTTTTCTTTCATCCTAGGTCTTTATCCCAAGTACTTGTGGAACTTATCCATAACAGAAGTTTTTATCTCTTTATTGTTTGTGGAACACACGTTCAAGCAAATACCCCATTTACTAAACCATTTTTGTTAAAACAAATACCTTTTACTAAACCATTTGTTATTTTATATCGAATCTTGTCAAAGCAAATACCTCTTTACTAAACCATTTGTTATTTTGCCACATCCAAATCTTCTTTCTTTTGCACAATATGTCATTAAAGACAACCTTAGGTCATCTGCGATCTTCCATTTGCTAATTTATTTATTTATTTATTTTTTTAAAAATACCTTATGACTTGCTA
The DNA here is from genome assembly GCA_000404065.3 of Pinus taeda. Taxonomy (NCBI): domain Eukaryota; kingdom Viridiplantae; phylum Streptophyta; class Pinopsida; order Pinales; family Pinaceae; genus Pinus; species Pinus taeda. The sequence goes on along the minus strand of APFE031216953.1, from coordinate 45,243 downwards.
ATTTTTTTTTAAATACCTTATGAGTGGCACCATAGCAATCACTTCATAGGAAGATGTCATCTTACATTTACTCATTTTTTTTTAATACCTTATAACTCATATCATAGCAATTGCTTCAATAGCAGCAACCCCATTTCACTTAACAAGATAGCATAAGGAACTGCATTTTTTATTATTATTATTTTTACAATAATAACCCAATGACTCCCTTGGATTGCCTACTCATTGAGTTTTAATTAACACAAGCTAAACAATTCATTTAAAAAAATGATGAGAGACTTGATAGCTCACCACAACCACTTTGTTAACTCAATTATCTTTAGATGTTAAATCATTAAAATATTCTTAAATATTATCTAGAAATTATGATTTTTTTTTTATCACTCTTTTCACACTGTGTTACTTTTATTATTGTTAATGTGTTAATTTTTTTTTTTTTTAATGCATTTTGTATATCACTTAAATGATTAGAGTATATTGATTATTTTGGCTATATATTATAGATTACTTAATTCTCTAAATTGTTTCATCAAATATTCTTAAATATTTAAATACCAATCTTAAATATTCTTACTAACAATATCCCAAATATGATATTTTTCTAATTAATATGCTTCCATAGTTTTAATTTTTTATTATATATATTTAAATAAACTTTATTTCTTCGTTATTAACTAAATCATTTATTATCTTTTTAATATGTTGCATTATAACTCTTTAATAAATACCTCTTGATCCATCACTTATTTTATTTATTTCACCTACCCAGTGGCGTTGAATAAAAATTTAAATAATTTCACAATACTCACTTTTATTTAAGAATACATTTTTTCCTTTGAAAGAATAAACATATTTTCAACAATATCTCACTTTTATTAAAAAAATATTTTAAATATTTTTTTTAAAACATAAATACCATTTAGAAATTTATCACTTTCTGTATATGAAAACTTTTTATTTATATTTATTTTTATTTAATTTTTTTTTTTCTCGGAAAATTGGCTTTATGAGATCTAGACATCCTCTCATAATTTGTCTAATTAGTATCCAATTATCCTTCAATGATTGATTGATCACTTATGGAGGGTTCAAATTCAAATTCAACCACCATTAGCTTCAAGATCCTAAATTCCAAAACTTGGTAACCAAAACATCAGGGGTTGCACAACAATATTATGGATTGTCTCATATGGATTCACTTGTACAAAGGCCTAGGCTCCTCAAGAAGGTGGTTCAATGCTGGATACAGGGGAAAAAAGCGGCTCTGAGACATGAGTTGGGAATTATTGAAGTAGAGATGGCTCGTATAAGCAATCCAATCACCCTAGATTTCCTCTCCACAGACAATCACTTCCGAAAACTGGATTTGGAGCATGGAAAAAGATTTTTTTTGCAGAAACAGGAGGTCGAATGGTGCCTTAAGAATCGTGCTACTTGCATTGATCTTGGAGATAAAAACATAAAGTTTTTTCATCAATTTGCATCTCCGCGCAAGCGACAAAACACCATTTTGGTACATCACAAACAACATCAGTGAAAAGTTGTATAAAATGGATGACATTCATAAGGATGCCATACACTTATTTGAAGAGGCTTATGGGGTGCACAATGATGTGGACTTTAATAATCGATTAGAATGTGTACATGGCTTTCCCAAGATTTTCTCAGAATCATATGTTGCAACCGTGGGTAGGTCGGTCACCTCTCAGGAGACTTTGGATGTTTTAAATTCCTTTGAAAAAAGATAAAAGTCCAAGACCTAATGGTTGGAAGGTTGAATTATTCTTACATTTTTTCGATGTCATGGGTCCAGATTTGTTGCATACAATTGAGGAGATGAGAATTTTATGCAAGATATCGAGTGCCATTAATGCCACATTCAACGCCATCATTCCAAAGTACACAAAGACCTCCTCCTTCAAGGATTACATACCTATTTCCTTATGCAACATTTCTTATAAAAATGATCTTTAAGATTATTGGCAACATAATCAAGGTAAGTCTATCGGAATTCATCTATCTTGAGAAATTCATGTTTTTACAAAATAGATAGACTGAAGATGCAGTTGCACAAGAATGCCTAAATTCAATTAAAACTGAAAAGACTAAAGACCATCATTCCGTGTCTAGATCTCCATAAGGTCTATGACTATGTAGATTGGACTTTTCTTAGACTTATTCTTCACAAAATAACCTATATTATGGCATTGTTGGGTGGATCATGGCTTATGTCACCCTAGTCTATCATGTTGTACTTATAAAAGGTGTTCAATATAACTTCTTTCATGAAAACATGGGCTTGAGATAGGGTTGTGCGCTCTAGCCCTTATTATTACTTTTAGTCATTGATGGATTGAGTTGAGTTATAAAGGGGACACAAAATGATGGTATTTTCTCTAAACTGCATATCACCATAATCATCTCTTTCTCTCATTTATTATTTGCAGATAATGTAATTATGCTTGGATAGTTATCAATGCACCAATGAAGTCACAAAGGCCACATGCTCAGTAGATTTGGAGATGTATCTAGATTGTACATAAGCAAGGCTAAATCCCTGATCATATATGTTTCTTGTGACATAAGTTTTGTTATGGAGATTGCAAACATTTTTGGCATCGACTTTTCCCCCTAGATCAAGGTTTTAGATTCCTCGACTACCTTTTGAAACCAAACAAATATTTGATTAAGGACTGGTTCTGGATCATTAAAAAATTTGAGAACATACTCTCCTCATGGTCGTACCGATGGCTTTTGAGTACGGGACAATTCATACTCGCTCAGGCAATCCTACAAAACATTCTTGTACATTGGATCCATATTTTTCATATGCCTTAGATTATTATCAAGAATATCAATGCCATCATTTCTAGATTTATTTGGTCTAGAGCCAAGGGAACATAGAAATTTCACCTGGTTCGGATCGGGTAACTCTCTCAACATAAGAAGCTCAGTGGTTGGGGTTTAAAATAACTAGAAATTTTTGGTTGGTATTTGATGAAAAAAATATTTTGGTGCACCATCTTTGGATCAAGTATTTGACAACGTATAATCTGAGAGAAGTATCTAAAAAACATGGATGGAATATCTTGGATCAAACATGGTGGCCCATCTCCCAAAAATGCATCTGTTATTTGGTAGGGTTTCATGAGAATAAAAAAATCTCTTTGGTAATCTCAAATGGGAGATTGGAGATGGTAAAAATAAGGAGGTGGGGCAAGACCTCATTTGTGGCTTATCAAGTGACCACACCTTACCAATTGAAATCATAGACAATTTGTTGAATTTGGGGTTCATGCACTTTCACCAAATACATGCTAGATCACCCTCGCTTACACAAGTTCTGAATTGGATACATGCTTCACAACTGGGACTTGAGGATAAATGGGTTGATAGCTGGGAGGACTATATACATAAATTATGCAGGGCTCATATTTCTATCTATGCAGTTCGCGATTCCCTTCGACGAGGTTACTCATTGTTTTTTGTAAAGATATCAATTAAGGAAATTTACCATTTCATTTCTTTTGATCCCTAATCCACCATTTCTCCATGTTGGTATAACTCTTTATGGAAAAGGAATGTGCCATTAAAGGTCAATATTTTCGGATGGTTAGTGTTGAACAACAAAATCCTCACCTGAGATAACCTATACAAGATGGGTTTCATGGTCTGAATTGGTGTTCTCTTTGTAGAAGCTCATTTGAAGATGTATTCCACTTGTTCATCTCTTGTCCAGTCTCAGTTTCCATATGGACATAGGTATGTCATATCTTGTTCATATCGACTCCTCATGAATCCTCTTCTATCGAAGCTTACATTTGTGAGTGGCCGATTCATCGCTCCACGGGACAACAAGAGAGAACAACATACCAACAAGAGGTTTGAAATTATCTATTGTGATATTCTTTAGCTCAATCCACTGTCAGGTCTAGAAGGAGGATCTAAGGGCTATCTGTTTGAGTAATCTCCTTTCTTATTCAAGATCATTTTTTAGCTTGAACTTAAGTTCACTATGTTGTTATGTAGTTCAATCAAATTTTCCTTGATGGATTGAGTTGACTTATAAAGGGGGCACACAATGATGGTTTTTCTTTGGACTGCAGATCACCAAAAGCATCTCGTTCTCTCATTTACTATTTGTAGATGATTTCCTCATGCTTGTATAGTTATCGGTGCATAATGGAGTCACACAGCTCACATCCTTATCAGATTTGGATATACATCTAGGTTGTACATAAACAAGGCTAAATCCCTGATCATATATGTTTCTTCTGACATAAGTCTCGTTATGGAGATTGTAAACATTTTTGGCATCAGATTTTCTCCCTTGGATCAGGGTTTCTTATACCTCAGCTACCTTCTGAAACCAAACATATATTTGATTAAGGACTGGTTGATCTAAATCATAAAAAATTTGAGAACATACTCGCCTTGTGGTCATACCGATGGCTTTCGAGCGGGGGGCGATTCATACTAGCTCAGGAAGACCTACAAAAAATTCATGTACATTGAATTCATATTTTTTGGATGCCTTATATTATTATCAAGAATATCAATGCCATCGTTTCTAGATTTATTTGGTTTGGAGCTATGGGAAAAAATAAATTTCACCTGGTCCGACTTGAGCAACTCTCTCAGCATAAGAAGCTCAGTGGTTGAAGTTTAAAACAATTTGAAAATTTTGATTGGTCTTCGATGACAATAAGGTTTTGGCACATCCTCTTTGGATCAAGGATTTTCTAGCATATAATCTGATAGAAGTATCTAAAAAACAAGGATTGCATATCATGGATCAAACATGGTGGCCCAACTCCCAAAAATGCATTTATTATTTTGCAGGCCTTCATGAGAATAAAAAAACGACTCTTTGGTAATATCAAATGGGATATTAGAGATGTTAGAAATGTGGAGGTGGGGTTGGACTTGATTTGTGGATTCTCAGGTGACCACATCTTAGCGATTGAGATCATATGCCATCTATTGAATTTGGGGATCACACATTTTCACCAAATACATTCTTGATCACCCTCGCTTACACAAGTTCCTAATTGGATACATGCTTCACAGCTAGGACTTAAGGACCGATGAGCAGACACATAGGAGGAATATGTACATAAATTATGCAGGGCTAACATTTCCATCTATGAAGTTCTTGATTCCCTTAGGTGGGGTGATTGGTTGGTTTTTGGAAATATCTCAGTTTAAGTAAATTTACAATTTCATTTCTTTTTATCCATAATCCACTCTTTCTCCATGTTGGTATAACTCTTTATGGAAATGGAATGTGCCATTAAAGGTCAATATTTTTGGATGATTAGTGGTGAACAAAAAAATCCTCACCTAGGATAACCTATACAGGATAGGTTTTCATGGTCTAGATTGGTGTTCTCTTTGTAGAAGCTCTTTTGAAGATGTATTCCACCTATTCGTTTTGTTTTTGGTCTCAGTTTCCATATGGACATAGGTATGTCATCTCTTATTCATATAGGCTCATCATGAATCCTCTTCTATCGAATACTGAATTCGTGAGTGGCTGACTCATTTCCCTTCTCATAAAAGTGTTCCTTTCTTTGTTTTTTGGGGGATCTGGCGCTCGCGGAACACCATCATTTTTGAAAACAAGCCCTTCAATATTACTTTTACATGCAATAAAATATGTGCCTCTTTTGGAGAATTTGGTCCTTCTAGTTTCCCTTTATGAAGTAAGGTCCACAAAACCATCATCAACACACAAACTTTCCCTGCAAGTTTCTTCGATGGTGTTGCAAATCAATTGGGCAGTGGTTGTGGGGCTCATATCATTCTTCAAGGGAATATCAACATACATCTTAGTTGGTCTTCATGTGGTTGCGACATGAATACATGGGCTGAAATCATCGCCCTGTGAGGCTTCTTCATTGTGCTAAGAAGATAGGTTTGGATACTTTGTTTGTTTTTGGAGACTTCAAAGTTTCCATCGAGTGGATTAATGAGTGATCTGATTTTTCCCTTCCACTACTGTGTAATTGGATGTGGTGAATTAAATATTTGAAATGTATTTTTTTACACATCCAGTTTTCACACATTTACAAATTACAAAACACAGTGGTTGTCAATTTGTCAAAACGGGGGCTCCAAAATCACACTGGAACAATGCATTTCAAGATCCTAATCTCGGATGAGTTCCATAGCTCAGGCACTTTCCATATTTTTTGATTTTGTGTTCTCATATGCTAGTCATTGTCTATAAATTACATATGGTACACTTTCTTGTTTATGTTTTGAATAGTGGGCAGATCTGGTCATTTTCCTTTGGTTTGGGATACAACTTGCTGTTCTTACTTTAATACCACTTGCTTTCTTTTGATTCCATTATATATCATTTTCTAATCTCTCATTATTGCATAACTCCACAGTTTATAAGACGCATATCCACAATCCATGGATATGGAGCTTATTAGTCATTATTTAGTCAACACAAATTTTGATCGGTTAAAGAATATAATATCATGTATTCAATTTTCTCTATTAATAAAAAATCTTTTGGTTTTTATTCCCTGCAAAACAAAAAAAAAAATCTTTTTAGAAATCTAATTAATATTTCTTCACTTACAACTTGTCTTTGATATCTAAACTAATAATTTATTTGATTTCTGTTTTAGTGCTCCATATGAAAGTTTTTTTTTAAATTACATCATAATGGAATAACCTTACATGTGTGTAATTATGGAATTTTTTTTGTTTGATTTGATATTTTTCATGTAATTTAAAAATAGTTGGAATTTTTTTTTTCATTACCTCTTCTTACCATATACTTGGTAATTAACTTTACTTATTACCAGCCTAGATCCATATTAACTCCAGATCTATGAAGCGTTAAGAGGGATCAAATCTCTTGAGGTGTAAACCTATTTTTTGAGTGAAATAGTGTTGAATGATGTAAAATATGAATAATAAGAATGTAGTCAATTACAAATAGTCTTCATTGTGATCAATCTCATGCTATTTTCTTGTACTATTCTTATTGTCACCCTTGTTAGTTTTGTCATCCTTTCATATCGATTATATGAAAAGGATAGTTGAAATCTTAAACCATTTAAATCTTTAGCTCTAGTTGTTGTAGTAAACATCATACCTTGTCTCTCTTTCTCTCCAATATTAATAAGTCGAATTACTATAAGACAAAAATCAACGTACAATGCCAATAATTTTTTGTGTTTACATTGAAATCAATGAAAATTGGTAATCCAATCACTATAAAATTAATGTTCCATCATACATCCAATTACATAAAATCATAAATCAACATCTACACTGAAATCAATGCATCTAATGCAAGCAATCAAATAAGATTAGAAAACAACTTATACACTAAAATAAATGCATCTAATGCAAGAAACCAAATAGGATTATAAATCAACATCTACACTCAAATCAATGCATCCAGTGCAAGAGAGAAAATAGGATTAGAAGTCAACATCTACACTGAAATTAATGCATTTAGTGTAGGAAATCAAATAGGATTAGAAATCACCATATACACTGAAATCAATGCATTTACTGCAAGAAATAAAATAGGATTAGAAATCAACATCTACATTGAAATAAATTAATCTAGTACAAGCAATCAAATAAGATTAGAAATCGCCAGCTACACTGAAATCATCTATATTGAAATCAATGCATCTAGTGCAAGTAATCAAATATCATTAGAAATCAACATCTACATTAAAATTAATGCATCTAGTGCAAACAATCAAATAAGATTAGAAATCACCATCTACACTGAAATCAATGCATCTAGTGCAACAAAACTTCTTCCCTCTCTCCCCCTTCAATCTATATCTATATCTCCCTCCATCTATCCTTCTTTATCTCTCTATCTCACCCCCCACAAACACATTCTTTCACTCCATATTTATCAATCACTCTGTCCCTCCCTCCCTCTTTCCATCTCTCTCTTCTTCCCTCTCTTCAACTTCCATCAATATATTTATCTCCCTTTGTCTCTCTATACCACCCCAAAAACATACACTCTCTTTCTCCAAGATATATCCCTCCCTCCTCCTCTCCCTCTCTATCTCTCTCTCTCTCTTCCCCTTCTCTCCCTCTCCCCTTCTTCTCTCTCTTTCCTCTTGTTGTCCTCTCTCCCTCTCTCTCCATCTTCCTTATCACTCCCTATCTCTCTCCACCTTCCTCTCGCTATGTCTTTCTTCTTACCTCCCTCTCTCTCCCCCTCCAAATTCATCTCTTTTCCCCTCGCTCTATCCACTTTCTCACATCCTCTCTCTTCTTTCCCCTCTCTCCCTTTCTCTCCCACCTCTCTCTCTTTCTCTCTTCACCCTCCCACTATGTTAATATATCCCTATTTCTCTCCTTATTTATTCTTATGTCCCCCCTTCTCTCCATCTCTCCTTCTTTGTCTCTTTGTCTCACCCCCATACATACACACTCGCTCTCCATCTCTCCTTCTTTGTCTCTTTGTCTCAACCCCATACATACACACTCTCTCTCCATCTCTCCTTTGTCACTCCCTCTATCTCTCCACTTCCCACTCTCTGTGTCTTTCTTCTTCCCTCCCTCTCTCCCCATCCAAATCCATCTCTCTATCCCTCCCTCTCTCCTCCTCTCTCTTACGTCCTCTCTTTCCCTTTCTCTCCTACCTCCCTCTCTCCTCCCCCATCTCTCTCTCTCTACCCTCCAATCCTCTCCATTCTGCCATCACTCTCCCCCTCTCTCTCATTATTCCTCTCTCACCCTTTCTCTCCTACCTCTCACTCTCTCTCTCCCTCTCTCTCTCTCTCTCTCTCTCTCTCTCTCTCTCTCTCTTTTCCCTCCAACCCTCTTTCTATCTTTCTCTTTTCCCTCCAATCCCATCTCTCTCTCTCTCTCTCTCTCTCTCTCTCTCTCTCCTTGTCTCTCCATCTCTCCTTCTTTGTCTCTTTATCTCACCCCTAAGCATACACACTCTCTCTCTTCCCCTTGTCACTCCCTCTCTCTCTCCATTTCTTACTCTCGATGCATTTCTTCTTCTCTCCCTCTCTCTCCCTCCAACTCCATCTCTCTATCCCTCCCTTTCTCCTCATCTCTCTCATATTTTTTCTCTCTCCCTTTCTCTCCTACCTCCTCTCTCTTCCCCCATCTCTCTCTCTCTGTGCCCTCCAATCCTCTCACTATCTCCCTCCCTCTCTCCTTCTCTCTCTCCCCCCTCCATCTTTGTGTCTCCCTCTCCCTCTCTTACCCTTCTCTACCTCTCTCACTTCTCTCCCTCTCTCTCTCTTCATGCCTTCTCTCCCCTCTCCTCTCTATGATGATAATAGATCTAATATACTAAAGGTATGGTAGATGAGAGTTTCAATTAGAGAGTTAGAGAAAGAAGTTTCATGCATGGAGGATTTGAGATGGATTATAACAGAGTTGATATTTTTGAAGGGGAATTAATCAAAGGAATGTAGGAAGGAGCGGAGTTAAGCTTATGAAACTAAACTAATGTCAGTTGTGAAGAAGGGGGTTTCTTCTAAAGCTAATATAATACTACGACTTGAGTGTTGAAAGAAGGATGTAGACACAAAAGATCGAATTAGTTAGCTATATAGATATTTTTCCCAATTTGTGTCACAAAAGATGAGGATGCTATTGGTCCCATTTTATTTTTCACAGTTTAATATTGTACCTCCTTTTCTACTAGGCCTATATCAAGTTTGATTTCAAACAATCCTTGGTGAATTGTGGATATTCGTGACATATTTTTCATTTATATGGGAGATACACATAGTCTAGTATCTAAAGGTGGCTCTAGTTGTTGAGAGAAAGCTTAATCAATTCAAGTGGCCCTTTCTAAAAGTCAACCTCAATACATATTTGGATGTAGGAAAAAATGTTATCCCTTGGCTCTAATTCTTCAATATAAGTTCTAATGTTGTTTCCTATGAATATGAGAAAATTGTCATTCAAATAGTTCAAAAAGAAGATGTGGTAGATGGACCCAAACTGACATTTAAAAGATACATCAACATTTGGGTCAAAATAAAGTGTCCATTTGTTTAGATACATTCCTCTTTTGTCCACTTAATAAAGATCGTTCTTGAAGTCAAATTACGATTACTCCTTGCACTTAAAGACTCAATCGTAGAAGAACTATCATAGTTTTATTTTTATCAATGTAATCCAATTGTTCTACATCCCTTTATCCATTTATATTGCGAAGGCGAAAATGCAATGAATTGCCTTATCAATCCTATTTCTTCTAGCACAAGAGATTTATGTCAAGGATTTATATTAGGTAGGATGGCATTTAGCATTGGATCATTTTTTAACAAATTTGGATAAATGGATTTGCTCACTAAATTAACTAATGAACTTATTAGGGTGTGGGACGTTGAAGGCTTAGTAAAGGATTGAGAGAGGCTCTCTCTTGGATCTAGGTTTGGTAGGTCCATCGAAAGGGCTAAGATTAGAAGAGGTAGAGGGATTCAACTAGTGTTTCAGTAGCGGGATCACTTTCTTGGTTATTTCAATATTATTTTTGTAATGAATTTTATTCAATACTATAAGGAAAATTTGATTGTATTCTACTCCCATTTTTTGGATCAACTCATGTGTCAACTCTTTAATAACTATAATAAATTCTATATCTCCTTGATTTTGATTTTGATTTTGAGCAACATATTATAGAAAAGATATATTTTTAATTGTTTTATATAATATATACATAATTGACATTGAAATATTTTACTTAACATGGACATTGAAATATTTTATTCACGTTGTCTACACTAAAATTCTATTTTTATTATTAGTATATTTTTAAATAAATTCTCCCTAGCCCCTCTCTCTATATATTGATGTTATATATATTTTCTCTTTAGATATCAAGTTAACACAATTTTTTTTTCTATGCAAGGTCAGCATTAAAATATTTTATTTATGGTCAATATAACACTTTAACACTATGTAATTGCTTAGGTTATCTGACAAATTTTCAAAGCTTGATCTATGGAGGAAAGCTTTTACAAGATGAAATTTTCTTACAGGCATATGGTATCATTCATAATTCATCCATTATTATAAATATGAGATTGCACGGTGGAAGTCCAGGAGTGGGAGGACCTTCCAGTAACACAAAAGGTCTAGTTTATTTCAAGGACGCAGTAAAAGGAAGGGTTGAAACACATAACGAACTTGATCAAAATTCCACTATCCCAGACCCCTATATTGTAGAACAAAAGAATCAGGTGTCGACTTTGACAGTAAATCTGCCATAGGTCAATGAAATCTACTTTGATTTCCTTTCAAGAGAAATCTTATGCAAATTTAATGGTTTCTGACCCAAGACATATGACCTATATCAATGGATTTTCTCCACTTGGACTGAAAACTGTGATATTCATCTATGCTTTAGAGGTTTTCAATTTTTAAATTTGATACAACAAAATATCTATATTTTTTTTTAAAGAGGGACCTTGGTTTTGGGATAGTGTGGGCCTTTTTATGACCCTATGGTTCTTAGGTTTTGACACTAATTCCATGGTGGTTTCCAAACTATTGGTGTGGGTTGGATTACATAACCTCCCTTTGCATTTTTGGCATCACAATGTGTTAGAGGGAATCAACAACTTTGTTCTTAAAGGTGGACCCAAATAGAGTGACAAAATGAATCTTCACTTTTGCGAGGATATGAGTAGAAGTAGACGCCAGTAAAGGTTCACCAGATCGTTGATTCGTAAAATGCCATTTATATTTCACATGACAGTTTGTCATAACAGACCTGGAAATATTATATTAAAAATTCGAAATTCTACACTATTACAATTTTATTTAATTTCTAGGTCTATAGATTTTACTGTAATTAGTGTATGCATGCGAATGAAAATTATGCAAAAAATTAGGGAATGACAAAATAAATTCACACACACACATAACACATAAAATATGCTTCGAGAAACACTTTTAGGAGAAAACCCAAATGGAAGGTGAGGTTGTTTCGCTCTCTTTCTCTAGATGGAAAATAAGGATGCAAGTACAAAGAAGTAATGCATGTGCCGTGTGGGATGCTGAAATGCACAAATCCTCTCTGTGTTCTCTACCTCCTATCTCTCATGGCTATCTTTGATCTGATATGTGTGTATGACATGTCGCTAACGTGCACAGCCGAAGCGTGTATTCGCCACAACAACGACGGAATTTAATTCTCACAAGCAATTGTAGTAAAATAATATGATAGCAGAAATAAAGCAAATTAAATGGTAGCCCAATTGCCCTGTAAATAAACTTGCTTGATACTGCATCCGATGGAGTAGTATAATAACATTGGTGGAATAATAATAATATAAATTTAAGGGATTAATATTATAAATATTTTGTGATTTATGTTATAGGATTAAAGATTATTATTATAATTTAAGATAATAAATTTAAATAGCTTATATAATTAAATCTAAGGGATAATATTATAAAAATTAAAAAAACTAATAAATTGAAGTATAAATATTTAAGAGATATATTTTTTATAAATAGAAATTTATGTTATAAATTAAGGAATTAATATTTTAAATTAGAGGGGTTATAAACCTAAGGAACGAAAAGAATTAATGTTATAAACCCATTGGATTATAAATTTAAAAAATCAATATTATACCATAAGATAATATTATAACTCAAGGAATTGTTAAACCCTAAGATTAATGTTCAAATCTAGATTAATATTATAGACTCTAATATTAAATATATCAAATCAAAAATAATGTTAAAACCATAATATAGTATTATATATATTAGGGATTAACATTATAAATTCAAGGTATTAATAAACCCAAAAATTTATTGATATTATAAACTCGAAGGATTAATAAATCCAATGACTAATATTATTAAAAATTCAAAAGATTAATAAACTCAAGGGATTAATATTATAGATCCAAAAGATAATAACCCCAAAAAACAATATTAAACCATCACATTTATATTATAGACATATAAAATTATAAACCCTAAATTGTAAAATATTAGGTTTATGTCTGCAGAATTAACCTTCATTTAACATCTCAAGTATACTGTGAATTAACTTTATACACATGCAACTCATGAGTGTAAAACCAAAAACAAGAGTGAGAATGCGTACAACAGATTTTCCAAGTGGGAGGGAACCCCACGGTTACCTCATTTTATATGCAGTAGTCTATAACGCGACTTTTTGAAAGCCTTTCAGGCGGATTTTTCCGGCCAAAATCCGGCAACAATTCATTGCAATCCCAAGTTTGATAGCTAGTTTCTGCACAGTCAATGGCTCCCAGGGGTTTTTCAGGGCGCTGAATCCAAATATGCAGTTAAAAAACCATTTTAACTGCTAAAAATCAAGATTTAACCTCATTTCTTCCACCGGATTCTGTCACCGGAATCTCCAAAAAGTCGCATTATAGACAACTCCATTTTATATTATACAATTATGCAAATAATAGTACCGTACAAAACTCACGGACACGGAAAATAAACACTTATTACATCATAGACACTGCAAACACTAGAACAAGAATTTAGATATTTCATTAAACTTTACCTAACATCTGTTGCAGCAGCGAGGTTGGGCCGCTTGTTCAAAATTTTTAGCTTACTCAAAACATTTGGGTTTAACTTCAGGTTAAATAATGATAAGGTTTGGTTTGAGTTTAATTTTTTTTAATAATAATTAAGTTCTGCAATGTTATATGGTTTGGGTTTGATTTTAGGTTCAACAATGATTAGGTTAGGTTTGAGTTCAATTTTTTTAAACAATAATTAGGTTTGGTTTGAATTTCAAATTTTTGATAAGATTTAGATGAGGTTCACTATTATATATATAATGAATTATAGGATAAAATAGTAAGAAATCAATATCACTGAACATTAAAAATGTTATCACTGACTTGAATTGTGGCATGAGGTTATGCAAAGATAAATTACAAGTATGAGTTGTGACATGAGTTTATGAGTTTTGATTTATGAACTTGGTCAATGATTATGAGGTTAGATGAGGTTGGCCTTAAGGTTTGCCAAAATTCAAAGTCTTAAGTCTTAATTACTTTATAATATTTTGATTATATATATATATATATATATATATATATATATATATATATATATATATTATATATAATTTTAATTGATAATTATAATGTTAGGTTAATTTTGTTTATTTATTAATATTGTGATTTGATATTTTGATTTGTATAATGTTGTTAATTAAGGTGACAAAATAATCAAATAATTTGTTTTAACATTTTGTTTTAATTACAATTTTAAAGATAATAATTTTTTATTTTATTTTAGTTTTTTTGTTTTAATTATCTTATTGTTCTTTTATGTTATTATATTTAAGTAGGATTAGTATTGTAAAATTTTAGAAAATATTTTATTATTTGTTTATTTTGAGGGTATTTTTACTGGTGTTGTAGTTTATATTTATTATAGTATTTATAAGTATTATGTAAGATATTCAGAAGTTAATTTGGTGAATTATAAACAGAGATATATAATTATAATTATAAGTATAATTATGGTATTTATAATTGAAATATGAGACAAAATTTATTAATAACCAATTATCCACTTGTAATGCTTAGTTTGTTGTAGCTTACTTTTGGCTTGCAGATGCTATAATGACTAATGATATGTGTGGATTACTATATCGTTCCTCATTAGATAGTGCTTTTGCTTCTTCACAACTTGCACTAGGGAATAAAACTCCTTGTCATAGGTAAGGTAGTTAATAATTTCCCCATGAAATACTTCATAATGGTAGAATACATGTTTTCTTTCCTAAATAAAGACCTCTCCCACATCATACCCACTTGCATCTATCTCCACTTCGAAGGGATATTGCAAGTTTGGTAATGCCAAAAGTAGTGCTTGACTAATCTTCTTCTTTAACTCCTCAAAGGCTCTCTATTGACCCTTTCCCCACTGGAAACTCTTGCCACTCAGTTGTTATGGCATGGAGTGGTGCTGCTACTATTGAAAAAGAGGCTATGAATTTCCTTAGGTACTGTGTTTCCCCAACGAAATTTATGACCTCAGAAACATTTGCAAGTACCACCTACTTCATGATAGCCTCCATCTTAGTAGGATCTATCTTCAACTCTCCTCCATCGATCACACATCCCAAATACATCAAAGATTGTTGTGCAAACTTATACTTCTTGATATTTACCAATAGTTGGTGCTTCTTTAAAGTCTCTAGCACCTACATCATATGTAAGATGTGCTTCTCCTAGGTAACATTGTATACCATTATATCATCTAAATAGACAGTAACAAATAAATCTATAAAAGGGTATAGTATATCATTCATTAGCCTCATAAATGTAGCTGATGCATTACATAGGACAAACGACATAAGTAACCACTCATACAAACATTTCTTGGTTTTAAAGATGGTCTTTCAGGTATCTTTTTCTTTGACTAAGAATTGTTAATATCCATAATTTAAGTCCAACTTGGTGAATTATTTTGCTTACTGCAACTGATCTAGCATATCATCTTTCCTGGACGAGGGGTACCTGTTCTTCAGAATATTTTTTTTTAAAACCTTGTAATATATACACATCCACCACATCCTATCCTTCTTTGGCACAATGATGATGGGTGACCCACATGGTGATGTACTCAATCGAATGAGACCATGTTTTGGTAGTTGCCATAATTGTTTATTCACCTCACTTGCTTCTATAAAAAACTATCTATACAACTTAATATTTAGAAATGGTGAGTCTGGTAATAGATAGATCTCATCCTCCACTTTCGTCTTAGGCGACAAGTCTTTAGGCTCTTGCAACACATTCCTACATGCTTGTAACAACTCTTCTAGTTGTTGTTTCTGATTCCTAGTACACCCCTCTAGGGATGAATTCACTCTCACCAACTCTTCTACACCTTTATTTTCTCTTACTATAACGCCCTCCTCCCACATCTACCCAAGTAACCAGCCAACCAGGGTAAACATGTGACGATAAGTTACTATGATATCATTCGACCTCCTAATTCACCTTAAGGTAGTGGAACCAACGAAAACACAACATACAAACCTTCCACACCAACAACAAGACTCTCTGGAACCATCCCAACTTCCTAGGTAACGAGCCCCTGGGTCCCACTGAGTTTTTAGACCAATTAACCCCCAGGTGCTCCCATGATATGGGCATGTCTACATTTAGAAGGCTTTGAACACTCCCACAACATGGTATGCTAGTGTCTAGGGACTATTTTTCTTAGTGTTGTGCTAGCATCCCCCAGATTTGAGTCGCCTTTTGAGGCCCAGAGCCCAGGTCATTGCCCTGAATTCAATGATACCTTTAAAAATAAAAAAAATAAAAAAAATGGAATGATGATACAAATGCAATTACTTGAACAAGGGCTTGACTATACCCCTACTAGCCATGACAAGCATTTCGTTAAATAAACCAAAATTATGTAATCTATAGGTTTAAACAACATATCTGAGCATAAGCATCTCATACTTATCTGAGAATTGCTAAGAAGCATTGATGCCTCAACACATTAGTTGCGGTTTCATCCATTAGGCCATAGATACATTTTTCATTCATATACAAGTAAAAACATGATGGGAGCCATACATAGCCATGGTCATAATACATATTCATAACCAACATAATAACAACATAAATACCAAGGAAACAACGACCATATAATCTACGTATAAACCAGTATAATACTCATGAGATAACAAGGAGAAATAGGCTCATATTAATGATGAAAAAGAAAACCTAGTATAGGACTACCACATTCCACCTTACCATAGACATGGCTGAGCTAAATCTATCTTCATCCATTCACCCCCATGCCATATTCCAAGCATGAATGCAGATCTCATAAAACACATCAATCAAAACCATCTAGGGCTTCTAGAGGCCAAGCCACCTCAACCCATCAAACAATGATTCCACCTCACGGTCATAAATCATAAAACCATCATTAGATTGGTCTCTAACCAAGCCTTCTAGGGCTCTGGAATGTTTGTTCCAACCTAGATTCTAGGACTAGTAACTCAACCCACGGCTACTGCCAAGCTCCAGATAATTTGTTCAACCAAAGCTCCACGACTAGTAATTCAACCCACAAATTTTATGGGCTTCCAAAGCATTTGTCAAACTAGGGCTTCTAGGACTAGTAACTCAACCCACCAAGGGCTTCGAGAGCATTTGTCCAACCAAGGTTTCCAGGACCAGTAACTCAACCTAAGTTGTTATAGGGCTTCCAGAGCATTTGTCCAACCAAGGCTCCAGGATTAATAACTCAACTCAAGTTGTTACAGAGCTTCCAGGGAATTTGTACAACCAAGACTTCGGGAACTAATAACTCAACCCAAGCTAAAGGAAACATGAGAACAAACCAAAAAAACAAAGAAATGAACCCACAATACCATGACTATCGAAGAAATGGAAAGGATAGATGAATCCACTGTCAATCCGGGCAATACTCCATGTCAATGATAGATCATAACCAAGAAACCACATGCATGTGCCATGCATGCTGAAACTAGTGAGGAAAACATACATGCAACTTGTTACCTACAACCAAAACCCACTTTAGTTGTTGATCCCGATGTCCTCTTATGCATTCCGTCTCTTCCTTTGCCTTCTTTCTCCAAAATTCCAAGTATGCCACACTCCTCCATGAGTGTTCCAAGAAAAATCTATGTGTCCAAGAGTATGAGGGAGAGAGAGAATAGAAGAGAGCTCCACCAAACCCTGTCAAAAAAAAGCTTACCAACTGATCCTCAGAAGCCTTTTTATCAATGAGGCCTCTATTTTCTTCAATTTTCTCCTCACATGAAACATATGACCTTTCACCTTCCTTTTCTCCTAATTTCTATTATTTTCATAAATAAATGTGCCAAAATGCCACTTTGCCTTTCTAAAGCCTTTTCCATTTCCTTTTCCAATTTCCTTAGCCATATAACTGAAATGAATACGCACTAGGATGCTTTTTTTTTCCACCATTCAACTTGGAATACGTGTCCCATGACCACACTCTTATATATTTTTACTGGATTTTTAACTAGAGATGCTACACTTAGAAATAATAAAAGATACTTCTTAATAAAACTAATTAGTTTCTTGGCTTGGTTGGCACTTACTAGCAAATTTTTTTACTTGTCCTTGTGCACATTCATGGTGAAGGATTTTCCATCCTTGATGAGGCGGTACAAGTTGGTTCTCTGCATGGAGATTGAATCCTACATGTACATATAGAGACTTACAAACACCACTCCACATACATTAAGGGGAACTACATCTAGTTCTGCTTCATCAATAAAATTAACATTAATAGAAAATCTAATTTTGCCCTGTCTTCTTACCTTTATTTTTGCATCCTAATTTACCCATCCCAATGGATATGGGCTTGGGTGATCACAAATTTCCAATCCTAATTTATTGACTAGCTCTCCTATAATGAGATTCGCCTTTGATCCTGAGTCAAACATAACATCAACATTTATCTTCTTGACATGTATCTTTATGTGGAAGAGTTTGGTCATTTCTTTCTCTTCTTGTTGCTAAAGGCCACTCATATTCACCTCCTTCTGCACTGATGTAGATACGATTTTCTCATGCACATCTAAGCTACTTTTAACCTGATTTCTTGAGTTAGTCGTCATGAGGTTCTTCTTCTTTACATTTTTATTTTTGTTCTCTGGTTTAAGCTCTAGTTGTAATTTCCAACACTTCTCCTCTGTATGGCCATCAATGTTACAGTAGTTATAGTGGTTTCTGGGATCTTTTCACTAGTGTGCTCTGGCTGCCATGTTTTCGTCTTTTCCCCTTTTCTAGTTCTTCCCCTTCTTAGAAGTGTATTGGTGCTTCTTGTGATTTGACCTCAAGGTATCTGTGTGGCTTTCCCTCCAAGTCAGGGTGCGACCCTCAAATTTCAACTAAGAAAATGAATTATTATATTCTCCCTCAATATGATGAACACTAAAACATGCTTCTAATTGCTGCAACCAATGAATTAGCTTTAGAGTGTCAATCTCACCTTAATACAACGTGATATATACCTTCAATTCCATTTTGAAATAGGAGTTTGAATGATTCACAACACTTAAAATAGGTTGATATTTTTCTGGTTCTTCTTTGAATCCTTTTCTGTATCTTCCTGATCTCCTAACCTTCCCTTGATCTGGATCTTTTAAAGTGACTTGGCTTGTAAAAACATTCAAGCATGAATGATAAAACTTAAAACAACAATTAACTTAAATCAACTACAAAAGACTTGAATGAAGCTATAATTCAAAACAAAATATAGAAGACCGAGACAAGACGAAAATAGAAACAAAACCAATTGATAACAGAGTTCGTCCAGTGTGGATTACTTCTCCAAGTCCTACCTCCAAGGGAGTAGCCTCTTTTAATTATTTCATATGCTATGCAATAAAATTATTTGTTACATCACCAAAATGCCTCCATTTTTTCTACAAAAATGAGCTCTCTGTTACTAGGAAGTGGCCTCCAAAATGCCACCTAAAACCTCCTCTGATTGCTGCAAATTCGAGCTCCAAAACCTACTTTGTTACAAAAGCATAGGTTTAAAATCAAGTTCAAAACCTCTTGGCTTTACAAAATTTTCACAACCAAATCTTGTAGCGCATTTGTATTTTTTTTGGCATAAATAATGCTGAGGATCCATATCCCAGGGTTGAGCTTGTGGAGGTTATGTCCCATTCATTATAACACATATAATTTTAGATATTTTGTTATGTTGTCGACCAAACAAAATTCGACTTGATGACATGCTGGTTGGCATGTTCATTTGCTATAACAAAGGGCTTGTGAGTGACAATTTTAATACATAATATTTGTTTATGTCGTTTCAACCATGGGCACTTGTTATAACTATAGCTCTGTGGCCCTCATGACTGTTTGACCTCCTATGAATTTTTTACTTTACATGACTCTGCATATTCTAAATGTGTCCTTTGGACTTCCACTTTAAAATACATTTTGAATAGGTAATTACATAATCCACAATAATGATGTTGCATATGATGACTTGTGATAGGACATGACATGAAACTGATGATATGGACTGCATGATAATGTTAAAGTGCCAAGTTGTCCTTCTTGCTACTTCTTTCTTTGTGTCTTCTTAAAAAGATGGTACATGTTCTTCTTCTTCCTCCTCCTTATGACTTGAAGATGAAGAGTTTTCCATGTGATCTTGATCTTGATCTTCTGTTATAGTTCGATTTTCCTTCGTCTTCTTACCTGATGATCATCTTATCTCTTCAGCTCCATATGTGTCTTCTAGCATTTCCTCCTTCTCCATCTCCCTCTTACACATCTTGCCATAGCATGATAGAGTACCTGCATCTACAATCCACTCATGAAAAGATGACATCAGTCCGATAAACCCATAGTGTAAGATGGTGCATATTGATCCATTGACTGAGTTGAAACCAATTGATAGGCTAGGAAAGAGACTTAGTATCTGCGCAATTGTGCATCGCAGTCAGTAAGGGGTGAAGTTTGAGCCTTGATATTGCACAATGCGCAGTTCAGGCTGGATTGAGGAAGAATATTGCGCAGTTTGGGAGGTCAGTGAGCCAAGTTGAGGGGTTGGCTACTGTTTCAGTCAACTACATAGTTTTGGGAGGCAAAGCAGATTTGGTGATTGTGTAGTTGCGCAAATCAAGAGATCAAGGATTGGGCTTGAGGTTTAAGACTACGAAACATGCAAGTTAGGCTTGGCTGGAGGGTATGATTGCGTAGTTTTGGAGGCCAAGGTCTGGGCTTGAGCACTAAAAATGCGAAATGCGTGGTGCTGGAAGGAGCTTGGATGGAGAGAAAAATTGCGTAGTTCTAGGATTCAGGGGTTGGGCTTGAGCACCGAGGTTGTAAAATGTGCAGTTATGGGAGGCAAAGACTACACATTGTGCAATTCCAAGATACGAGGTCACTGCTTGAGGGATGAGACTACATAATGCAAAGTTCAGGAGGGTTAGATGAGGTTACGTGGTTGGGAATTTTTTTGAAATTTGGTTGAGTGTGGGATCGAAGAGATTTTTGTGAACAATGATATGACTTGACTATGATTACACACTTGAAACAATTTGATTACATAACAATATAGATCATCCAGAACACATTAACAACATATTTCCCTTAATGTGACAACTTTGCGATGACTTTACGACAAGTGCGACACTAAAGGTACACTTTGTGACAATCGTGACGACACTTGTGCGATAGTGCTTAAAAATTTGGGAATGCGTGTGAATGTTGTTTACATGGTTAGACCAATGCATTCACATGAATATAACCCCTTGAAACCGCTAGAACAAGCATACATACATTATGCAACATCTAACATGCGAAAATGTGACAATTGCTAGAATGAGAATGACTCTTGCGATATGTGAACAATAGTGAAAGTAAAACATGCTAGAGAAAAGATAACATGAAAATGACACTAATTAAAGTGAAAGCAAGTGAAAGCGACAACCAAAAACATGAAAATGACACTCGCGAAAACAAAGGTGCGCGGAAGCGATAGTTTGCAAAACTCACCAAAATGGAAGTACAAACAAAACTAGAATGTGAGAAATTGTTGTTGTCAGTGCACACTATCGACATGGATTAGAAATCACACATGCACAACCTTAATGGAACATGCTATTCATGTCCAAGCTTGTGTAAAATAATGCACTCATGCACTTGTTACTGATTGAGCATGTGTAAGCAAGTGACTTCGACACTTCCAATCTAAGAAGGGATCTCAAAAATCATTAGCTGACCAAGAAGTGGTTATGGAATGATTGATGACAAGATCCATAGTAGGCTCCAAAATTCGAGTGTATGAAAATTTTTGGAGGGTGTTTGTTGCAGCGACAACACAACCTCAACACATATTTGGATGCAGGAAAACATTCTATTTTTTGGCTCTAATTTGTGAATATATGTTCCAATGCTGTTTCCTATGGATATGAGAAAATTGTCATTTTGATTGTTCAAAAACAAGATGTGGTAGATGAACCCAAAGTGGTATTTTAGAAGATGCATCAACATTTGGGTCAAAATCAAGGGTCCATTTATTGTGATACATTACTCTTTTTTCCACTAAGTAAAGATCATTATTGAAATCAAATTACCAATCCTCCTAAAGGTTGAAGACCCTCAACCATAAAAGAACTACGAGAGTTTTCCTCTTATCAATGCCATCAAATTCTTCTACTTCCTTGTACCCATTGATATTGGGTAAGGCCACAATCCGGTGAATTTCCTTATCAATCCTCTTTCTTCTAGCACAAGTGATTTATGTCGAGGATTTGTATCACGTAGGATGACTTTTTGCAAATGGATTCGCTTGCTAAATTCACTAAAAAGCTTATTAGGGTGTGGGACAACAAAGCCTTAGTAGAGGATTGAGAGAGGTTCGCTTTTGGATCCAAGTTTGGGACGTCCATTAAAAGGGCTAAGATTAGAAGATGTAGAGTGATTTGGCTATTGTTTCAGCAATTGGAGCACTTTTTTGGTATTTTAAGGATAATTTTGGAATGCATTTTGTTCAATATTGCAAGGAAAATTTGTATTCTTCTTTCATTTTCCTTTACATGCATAATTAACCTATTTTAAGTAAATTTTCCTCTACAATATAATATAAAAGTCTCTATTGAATTACCAACTTATTTTTCAACCAATAACTCAAACTCGTTACATAGTTTGAAAAATTCATGTTTAGTTTAGAATGTACACCCATGTAGATATTGTTTTATGATGAACAACCAAAACAAAATAAAATACATGATCCAGGTGGATGTTGGTGGCCGCCCACCTATCCCATTTGGACCCCCACAACTGTCTCTTTCAGTCTTTTCAGTTTCCTAAATTGTAGCACAGTTTACTATTTTTAGTATTTTTTCGGGTCCTGAACTTCCGGAGCCATTTTGAGGCCCTAAACGACGTTTTTTGGGAAATATGTTCCCGGAGTGGTAGTTCTCGGATAGATTTTTCTAACGAGCTATCATACGCTTCAAACGGAGATCGTATGCCAAAGTTATGACCCCGAGATATTGATGTACCAATTTACCCAAAACGGGGCCCGCAATTTGGCATTTCATCTTCTAGGGTTAGGTTTTGGAATGTGAAGGGTTTTCCATTGTTTTTCAACAATAAATAGGCCTTCGAGCCTCATTGTAACAGAGTTCGGAATAGTTCAGAGGCATGTAGCCACACATCTCTTCTCAGAGATAAGCTACCATCGCCCTAGCTGATTTATTTCCAATTCTGGTTGTAAGCATATTTCAATATTTTCCATTAATGAAATGAAGTATTATTTTTGCTGCATCTTTGTGTATATGGTTATCTTTGTATTTTATTGCATTCCTGTTTAAATCCGGATCAGTGGTATCAGAGCGGTCTGCTTTTTCTCTGTTTTTCTTTGCATGTCCCCAACGAGGTCGGGATATAAGGAGTTAGGGCTTGAATTGGTCGAGCCTTTGCAAGACTAGCCTCACAAATCCCAACGGCCTCCCATGGCGGATGAAAAGAAAGACGAGGGGGCAGGAGATCCTATCAAAATATTGCTCGAAGAAGCGCTCAAGCGGCAAAGGAACGCGATGATGGATAACTTTGCGCAGATCCTTCAGCGGCTACCCAGAGGTGACGAATTGGCTTCCAACAGCTACTCTGGAAACGCCACACCCTTTAAGGTACAAGTTAATTTTGAAATCCCCATATTCGAGGGTCAAATAGATGTAGATGCCATAGATAAATGGTTAAATCTGCTAGAAGGGTATTTTTCTATTCATGAATTTTCAAGTCGGGAAAAGCTTATTTTCGCTCTTCTCAAAGCAGCCCCCCACGTCAAGGACTGGTGGGAAACTTACTGCGAGCAGAAGGATGAAAGTATAGGCTCACTGTTTTCAGCCGCACCCACTTGGAATGACTTCTGGGATGCCATCAAGGAGCAGTACTACCCTGTCAAAAG